>PVKH010024546.1:0-13554 GCA_004027955.1 Chaetophractus vellerosus
TTTGCTTTCAATTCTTCTGGATATATACCCAGCAGTGGAATTACTGGGTCATATGGAAGATCTATATTTAGTTTTTTAAGGAACCACCATATTGTCCTCCACAGTGGTTGTACCAATACACAATCCCACCAGCAGTGGATGACACAACCTCTCCAGCATTTATAGTCTGCAGTGTTTTTGATAGTAGCCATTCCAATGGGTGTAAGATGGTATCTCATTGTAGTTTTGATTTGCATTTCTCTTATTGCTAGAGATGCCGAGCATTTTTTCATGTGCTTTTTAGCCATTTGTATTTCTTCCTTGGAGAAGTGTCTTTTCAGGTCACTTGCCCATTTTTAAAATGGGTTGTCAATTATTTTATTTTTAAGGTGTAGGATTTCTTTATATATGTAAGATATGAGGCTCCTATCAGATATATGGTTGCCAAATATTTTCTCCCATTTGGTAGGCTGCCTTTTTTATTTTCCTGATAACATCCTTTGAGGTGCAAAAGGTTTTAATTTTGAGGAGATCCTATTTATCTATTTTTTCTTTTGCTGTTCGTGTTTTGGGTGTGAAGTCCATAAAACCATTTCCTATTACAAGGTCCTGTAGATGCTTCCCTACATTACCCTCCAAGATTTTTATGGTCTTGCTCTTATGTTTAGATCCTTGATCCACCTTGAGTTAATTTTCATGTAGGGTGTGAGATGGTATTCCTCTCTCTGTCTCTTGCATATGGATATCCAGTTCTCCATACACCACTTGTTGAAGAGGCCATTCTCTCCCCACTGAGTGGGCTTGGTGGCATTGTCAAATATCAGGTGACTGTATATGTGAGGATCTGTATCAGAGCTGCTGAGTTACATTTTTAAGCATTTCTAAAACCCTGTTGTAATTTTCCTAACATACAAATGTCAATATACACCACATTTCAAAGGGTTTATGTAAGTATTGAATTTGGTATTACCAAATATTCACAGTATTTTCCATGATTTATTGAAAGTGCTCACTAAAGGAAGCTCGACTTTTTATAATGAGTGAGGATTTCATAAATGGAGGATGGTGTCAATGCAGAATTACCTCATATGCTTTGACCTTACCTGGAATAATCAGAAATCATTGAAGAGTTAGATAAAAGAAAAATATTTGGATATCCACCAGAGAAAAAAAATAAAGGAAGTTTGATTGCCCCTATCTTACCTACATCATATGTCCTTGTTATTTTTAAATATGCTGAACAGGAGGATGCACCCAGTCATGCAATCCCATCTTTATTTCATGCACTGCCATTCCCCTGATGCCATGGCAATCTCTCAGTGGCAAACCATGCAAGATGTCATGATTGCAAGTATGACAGCTGCATTATGTAAGTTGAGCATCCTGTGCACCCAATGTTCAACATTTCTGCAGTGGAAACTCCCTGACTGACAGTAAAATGGGACACAATTATTTAGCTTTTTTTTATGATAATCCAAACCTGTTCCTCTAAATTACCTGAAAAAACTATCCAAATAATTAGTCACCACATTTGTATTCATGGATATCTCTAGCTCAGTTCCTTTTGATCTCCATATAAACTGAAATAACAAATGAAATTCTGGATATCCAAAGTTGCATAAAAGAAGAGACCAAACTCCAGTGGCTTAACACACAAATAGTATGCTGATTTTTTTAAAAGATTTATTTATTTTATTACATATCTCCTCTTCCCCCCCCCCCGCTGTGGTGACGCGCCGAGAGTGGTCACTGTGCAGGGGCGGCTTTCCCCACTTGTGGGCAGTCTCTGCGTCCATTCACGGCCGGCTTTCAGTTCGCAGGTGGCTGGCTGTGCTCCATCCACTGGCAACCTGCCCTGCCCATGGCGGCTCTTGCCCTGTCCATGGCAGCTTCTTGCCCTGCCCATGGTGGCTCTGGCCCACCCATGGTGGCTTGCCATTCTCAAGGTGGTCTGCCCGCTAGGAGAGGTCCCCGAGAATCACACCCGGGGCCTCCCATGTGGTATGCCGGTGCCCTATCCACTGGGCTATCGAGCCGGCCCCAGTATGCTAATTTTAAAATTTTTATTTGTGAATGCTTGACTTGATTGAATCATTCTGACCAATGTTTATATTGTTCATTGCTTGCTGTCAGCTGATGGCCTCAGCTCCTTTACATATGGCTTCCTCATGTGTCTCTCCACATGGCCTAGTTGTAATTCCATGCAATAAGGTTTATGGTTTATTCTAGAGCAAGTAGAGAAAATGGGTGGATAGATAAGTTAATTGGTAGGGAAAGAAAGAAAGAAAGAAAGAAAGAAAGAAAGAAAGAAAGAAAGAAAGAAAGAAAGAAAGAAAGAAAGAAAGAAAGAAAGAAAAAGAAAAGAAAGAAGAAAGAAAAAGAGAATGGATGATAGACAGACATCATATTACTGAGAAGCTAGTAACTAAAACAAATGCAAAGACAAAGGAGAGAGACTCTCCCATTTGACCCAAGGAGAATCCAGTTAGTAGAAGGGAATATAGGAATGGAAATGTTGCTGGGTTATTTTTTTAAAATATCATTTCCCATCTTCCCCAGTATCCCTTAGGAAGTTACTATTCATGCTTCTTTCCAAGACCTGCAAATTTGGCCAAATTATTTCATCAGGATCAGGTGTGATGTCTGTGATCACACCATCTTCATATGTCAGGAGATAATCATGCTTTTCAGGTGTTTCCTCAAGTTCAGTTTCCTTTTCATGTAGAGACCGGTGAAATAAAGAAAAACTCCATTTACCCCTTGCTTTAACCAACATGTAATGGTGAGACCCATTCCAAATGACCTCTATACACCCTCCATTCAAAGAAGGGACAGTAAAACCACAGGAGTCACTGGCTCAGAGTAATCCTGAACTCCAGTGGAGCATCTGTCCCCATTTCCTGGACCATAGTTAATTCCTTCCCCCTGGAATAATTTACCCTGGCTCATGGCTGAACTTGTTGGATAGTCATTTCATACACTGAGTAAATATTTCTTTTCTGTGGGATGTGGTTGGTGTGTCTAGGTTTTGTTCTTTGGCTTTTGTTCTTCACATTGTATTTATAAAGCTCAATAGATATTTTTATTTCATATTTTCTCTCAGTTTTTCTACTACTACAATTATCATACAGTATTTGCAGATTATGCAAGACTCTAACTGGGATGCCCTGTATTTTACCAAAAACATAGGCACAAATCTTGAATGTAAAACCTTTTCCACAGAATTCCTCTCAGTCTTTGAGTGATATTCTCTAGACCATACATAAAAATAATTTATGTTAATGGAAAAATCTGTTATCCACACACTTAAGACCAATATTCCATATTTTGTTACTCTTTTCTGTGGTCTTAAAAGTATATCTTAGAACTGTACTTTGGATTTTATCCTTCTTATGAAATGATTTCTTAATGAGAATCATGAAGGTGCTGAGAATAAAAAAGCACCTGGTATTTTGGTATTTGAATTAAGTATATCCTGGTTATTTTATATTTTGCCTAATTTTTGCCTTCTCTTCACTGAGAAATAAAAGCAGGTGAGGGACTCCAAAATGAGAAGATATGGGCACTAGCAGAAAACTAAAATACCTTAGGGAGAAAAATCTGAGGGAAAAAGATAGTATACACCAGGGAGGGGCAGAAATACATTCTGAGATAGGCATTGCCTAGGAGGATGAATGGGATGCTTGGATGGTGTTCCCAGAACTGTCTGTCTACCTTATATCCCAGCTTCTCCCCAGGAACCTGGGAATCAGAATGTCCAATGGCCTAGAAGCCTGTTCTAGAAGGGTGCTCCTGCCTTTGTGCTTGGCCCTAAAGGTGCATTTGGGCATTCACTATCAGTAAGAGAAACTCTTATTCCTCAAGTACAAGTCACACTGATGAGAAAGCCATTTCCACAGGACAAGGAGGACAAGGTGCAGACAGTGAGATGCATGCTGAACTTCCCACATAACACAGTTCTGAGGAGGTCTGGCCTCACTATGAGGACTGTCAGTTAAGCTCAGCCTTCAGAAACCTGTGGCTGTGCAGCATGGATGAGAAGTGGGGCACAATCTTTTTGCCAGTCTACCTGCATCACAGTACACTTTGAAGGGGAGCTTGACATTATATTTTTGTTAAAAATTTACAGTTTTAGGGGAAATAATTTGGTATTGAATGATACATGCTTGAAATAGTAAAAGAAATGTCTAAGTTAAATATAAATGGTATTGTTAATGCACTTTGGATGAAAAAATCATACATTCTTCTTCTTCCATTATTATCTTTTATATCTACTATACATTTTTAAAAACCTGCATGTATGAGTGTGTGTGAAACAAGCATGACATTAATTTTATGGTATTTGCATAGAATCATCATTTGTAAGGGTCTTTAAGTGACTGGGCCTCTACCTTGATGCCACATTAGATGAAAGAAAGTGAGGTCCTTGGATTATGCACCTGTGTCCCTGCCAGGATTTCCCACTTCCTCCTCCTTTTCCCTGAGAACATGAGTCTCTACATTACGGTGGGTTGTCACAATTTGGTCTAGAATTCTCAGACTTGAGCTGAGAGAAATACCTCCACAGAGATGGTAAATGTAAGTTTTGTTCACACTTTTCAGGCACATTCAGATAAAAGAGAAAAAAAATCTCACCTTATACATATTACATTTTATAATATACATGAATGTATATATATTTATGCACAAACACAGGGAATAACAAAAAAAAATATGTTCTAAGCTTGAAATTGGATACATCATAGCTGTGCCTAGCAATGATGGACCTGAATGCAGAATATTGCAAAGTGGTTATTCAATAATGTTAATTAATTGAATTAAAAGGAAAAAGTTATAGGGGAGATAACTTAGGAGACTGAAGTCTCTCAATCTGATGGCAGTTTGAGAATTAAAGATGATATCTTAAGCCAGGTGAAAATCATCCAAGCCTTGGAGAGAAGATGGTGAGAAAGAAGGAGAGTGACAGAGGGGCCATAGCTGCACAGGGTAAGCCAGTAAGTCACACTAGAGCCCATGGGGCTATGGGATAAATAATTTGTGGTTGTCTCAAACAGCATGAGGCAATGGATTTTACCAATTCTTTCTGTAAGTTGGGGCATGAGAACATAATGTTCTTGGAGGAATTAGAAAAGAATCTGAGTAAAGACTTTAAGGATATATGGAGATTCTTAATCATGGAAGTGGTTTCTAGAATTATAAATACATTCTGTTAATGGTGGAAGACCATGTTGCACAGAATTATCTTGGGGAGGAGAAAGCACAGGGCACTGTGAAAGGATGGCAGGACAGGAAAGTTGACCTTGGGAGGATGTGCTGATTCACAAGTTTGCCATGAGGATATTTAGTTGTGGAGTGCTGAGTAATCAGAGCTATCCATAGAGAGAAGGCCTTTCATGAAGACCCACAAGCTGAGACCATGGTCTCACCATTTGCTAAAGTCATGCCCTCCACTGGGAAGTCATTCACAATCACAGGTCCAGAGATCCCTGGAACAGAGAGGGAGAAGCAGTGATTTCAAGAGAAATCCAGAAACATGTGTCTGTTCTTTGATATAGGAATTAGTTTTTCATCCAAGATATGCCAGCAAAGGAAGCTCCAGGGAGAAAAGCTCCTTCAAGGTTAATCTGAATTGTGCTGATGATTCAGGATTTAATGCACAGCTAATTTTCCTTTCATATTGAGAAATGAGACATGGATGGGACTTTTCTATTCACACTGTCCCTGAACCAACCTTTGCCCTTTAATTCAGCACCACAGGGTGTATCTATTTGTTTAATGGTTTATTGTCCTTCAATGGAGATGATTCACCAATCAGAGATTTCCCAGAAGTCACTAAGACAGAAATAATTTTCTGAGTTTATCTTCATGTTTTAAGTCCTCCTTGTCCCACAGGACTAACTCTGCTGTCCTCTGCTGAGTACTAACCATGATTAGGTTGCCTAACACCTGAAAATTCTTTAGACTAGCTATCTCTCTCCATTAAAGTAGGCCTTCACTGTTATTAAAATAGTAGCATTAGGAAGTTTAAGGGTATGAAAAAGAACACTATAGAAAATAGAAAAGAGACTATGTATTAAGAAAAAAATGTTTAAATATCACAAAATTGCTAATATTTAATAGAACTTGAACTAGTAATAATACCACAATGAAGAAGTTTTGAGGCAACCCTCATGATAATACAGAAACAAAAGCCATTTTTTGTACAGTCATTTTGTCACTAGTTCTGTCAAAGTATTCCAGTTTTCTATCTTGAATAAATTGTAGAAAAAATTTTCTGGTTAAATGTATGTCATTTTATTTGAATGCTGGGATTGTGTCATCAATATTTAGTTTGTCTAAAATTGTGTTACTTCAATTTCAAATCTTTACCTTCTTCAAGACTTTTGGAAATTGTTTACGCTGAAATATAAACTGGGTACATTTTCATTCTCAGAACCAATCTTTACAAAATAACTGGGTTTTATGACAGCAGAGTGCAACATGCTCAGTTCTTCTCAGGGTCTCAGTATCAAATTTAGGTGATAAAAATGTAGGACCACAGTCTGTAGGATAGGGAGTATGAGTGGAACCCCACAACAAAGTCTTTGCATGAAAAAAAGAGAAAAACTGTACTTACAAGCTAATAAAAAGTTAAAATTTGGAGAATATAAAGAAAATTTCAGGTAAGACCTCAAAAGATAATGGAAAATGATTGATTAATAAACCTTATAGTGATAATTTTCAGAAATTTTTGGGAAAAAATGTCCACACATTGACCAGGGTCAGTGCCACATAGAAACTTCAGGTAACTGGCTCAAGCTAACTCCAGGATATTGGAATTAACCCTGAGAACACCATAAGTGGAAGAGAGCTTTCACCTTCTAATCAACCCCTCCCTTTGTCAGAATTAAACAAAAATATAAAATTATTTAAAATCTATTCCTTTTCTAGTGAATAATTTATTGAAATAAAAGCACATGGATTATATATACACATATGTGTATAACAATTTCTACAAACTGGATAGTGAATGCCCTAAATTTTTCTCTTTTAACTCTATAATTCATGCCTCCAGCCCCTTTCCTTTTCTTTAGGCCACTTTTGATCTCCCTTTTTCACTAGTTTTGTTGAGTTATACCTTAAAGACCAAATATTTCAATTGTAAAATTCAAAGGTATTCATTTTATTCACTGATATACATCACCATCACAGAGTAAATATTGGAGAGTATTCATTAGTTCACTATTTTAACTTGTATAACTTCTCTTCATTCTGTCCTGAATCCAATTAATCTGTGTTAAGTCATCCTCAGGTCTCTACTGAGTCAGATGAGGAAAGGAACTGGGGGCCATGCTGGGCCTCCCAGGTCACAGAACAATGGCAAAAGGGAAAGTCATGTCCTCTTCCTTGGTGACAATCTATGCTCTGCCCACATCTGATAGGCATTTTCTCTAAAAATATAATGTGATTTTCAGAGACAGGAAAGGAGCCAGAAACTTGAAGTTAGGGAGGTGTGATAAGAGAGGAAGCCCAGGACCCTGGCAGGAAGCCTCTTCCCTGCCTCCATTGTCCCTGCTCCTGGGAAGAGCTTATGCTTGTTGGTCCTGGTCCCACTCAGCCCAGCCCCCTCCTGGGCTCCCTGAAGGACAGACCTGGTTCTCATCTCACACTTCCTCCCTCATTGCCTTTGTCTCCTTTCCTTTTAACTACTGAGTCTGCAGATCTCAGGTGTTTCTGTTACAGGGCATCATGTTCATGAAATTTTCTTGGGAATGGCACTCAGATTTTCACCATCCCATGGAGTACATATGACTCTTGATGAGGCACTTTATGCTGCAGTTGTTCATGTGATTTCAGCATGTCCTCTATAGGGGCACTCAGTCATAGGAAATGCCTTTGTTCAGACCTCCCTGCTTATCATGAAGTTTGCTAGTAAGGAGAATGAAGAGTTGGTCTTCCATCTAGCTACTGTCCAAGTACATAAGATGAAATTCCTCAGCCTATCTGACAGACAAATGATGTCCTGACCTTGGTCTTGCCTTCAGAAGGTTATGGATTATTCTCTGATGTATAATTCCTTAATTGAATTGGAGATAATTTTGGGAGATCCTAATTTAGATATCAATTCTACTTTTCTGGGTATATGTTTTTCATAAATCATATTTTAACTGCATGCAATTTAAAATTTATCATTATTAATTTAATTTTTCACTTTCCTCTGACCAAACTTCAGTTCTGTCTGAAGGAGGAGATTCCAGTGAGGGACATCTGGGGCAGACTTGGTCACATGAATAGATTGAAATGCTTTTGAGGTTAGAGGGTAGAAATAGTAGAGAGAACCGCATCTACCATGATTTTCCTACTTTTACACAGTTCAGAGCTATAAATTGGGACATATTGTCAAGGAATCTAAGTGCATCCTATAAAAACAGTCTGCTTTAACCACAAACAAAGAAACAAACATAAGCAGAGTGTTGATTCAAAGATCACAGGAATATGCTTTAACATTAGCTTGTGCACAGAGCGTGAACAGTGGGTTCTGAAAGTCTATGCAATGGACCTATAGGAGGGAAAGACCTCCACAGAGAGAGAACAGGTGAAGAGATTGAGTGGGGCCATTGAGGCAGAAGAAGAGGAGTAAGGAAAATGTATGTCCTCCATTGATGTAGCTCTGCTCTGTTGAAAGAAAGACTCAATCTTGCTATACATATGGAATCACTGAAGAATTAAAAATAAAATAGAAGTAACTCTATTTCTTAAAATGGTCTTTAAATAATTATTATAATTTTTTTTCAAAATTAAAATTACATTTTATAATGAAGGTTGTCACTATTATATATAAAGTTAAATTTATTTGTCATTTAAGATGTGTCTGGAGTTTGCAAAACCTTTATTGTACTGCAACTCATTTTTCCATCAAGATTCTGAGGTCATGTTGAAAAGTCCCCTGAGAAAATATGGCTGTTTGCAAAGTTCAGGTTTCTTTAATAATTATCAGTCATTGTGGGTCAGGTAAAGAAAGGTAGGAAATTAATTTCCACATTTCTTTGCCTCTAGGTGGCATATTGTATTTACTGCAAGTATCAGTCAGGGATCTACCAACTCTACAGATATCATTAGGGAGGAGGCACCATGGAGTCCCCCTCTCTGCCCTGGTTGCCCAAGGAGCATGTTTAGTGAAATATCCTTTTGAGACATCTAAGGCACTCCTGAGACAGCAGTATCAGCCATCTATCTTCTAGTTGCTTCTGGCATTGAGTTCTCCGGTGAGTGTGGGAAATGGATGCCATTGCATCTGGAAACTTGTATCTACTCTTAGATTCTCACAGCATTCTCTGGACACTGACATGTTGTCATGCAATAGCAGAAGATCTTGTCTTTCTGTCCCCCAGAAACAGACCCGGGGTACCATGTACTTCACTGGCAGTAATTATTTCTAGCTTCTAACATCCTAATTAAAAATATGCAGCAATACTCAAAATATTTGTATGACCCTCTATAGAATGTACACTCATGTTTATGACCATTTGAATTTCAATATTTGGTGTTGGACCTACTGACTGCAGAGAGACACTCACATGTAGACACTGTACGGATGCTGGGGAGCAGGGTTAGCAAGGCAGGTTAGGTAGGGTCAATGGTGGGCACCAAATTCCACTTGACTGAGGGATATGGACAAGGTAGTTTGAGTTGTCATGGCAGAGTGGGTCCGAATCAAATGGCTTACAAAATCATTTATTATGTCCTTTATTCAAGCATTTACAAATATAATGCCCCAGTTGTTCATGGACAAAATATTTTTTGGCAATTCACAGGATAAGAAATTCACAATTGCAATAAAATTATTCTATGTACCTGATTTCACTTGCAATTTAAGCAATGGAAGTTAATCTCCTTTGGGTGTGAAAATGAAGATATTGAAGAATGCTGACAACACTGAGCTTTACCCAGATCCCTTATATTCTCCCTGATCTTGAGGTTACTTTGTGGGGTGTTGACCACTGCTTGCTTCCCAGACTCCCTTATTCATTCCCCTTCCCCAATTAGATTAGCAGGACTAAAGAACCCTATTGAACTGGTTCCCAGGTTTCCTGCTTATGGGCAACTTTGACATGGGTTGATACCTGTCTATGACAGACTAATGAAACTCCCTCTTTCAAGTACTGGGCATTGCAGGCTAAAACCACACCTAGAGACTTAGGCAGCTGGTAATTAATTCCAGAAGAAAGTCCATCAAATCCTGCTGATGCAGTGACCACAAACATCCAGAGTCTTGTATACATGGGCTTAAATGGTTTAACACTATTTTCAAAGTCTTGGTGCTTGTGTGCATGTGTGTGTAGTTATAGCTATAACTTTTCTTGCTTAAGCTATCTGGAATTCACATCTCTTGTTTGGACCCAACTCCATTTCTTGATAGAGCATTTGACATTAAAGGGAGAGAAGTGGGCAGGAGATATTTAGGAATATGAGTACAGTTACAATATAATGAGCAGGTCAAGGTGGACCAGCAGACAATATACATCCCTGACACAGTCCAGGAAGGGGCATTAGTATTTGATGGTAGTGCTTGAGAACTGGCTACCCAGTTTACCTTATCCGTTGAAATTACCTGAGACCACTAGATGGTGTTTGAAAGCATTCTGCATTTAAAGGGCAAGGGGAGTTGGCATTCAAAAGAGCTTCTAACAAGGATCCTGCTTTCCTTTCTTTTGTGGCATATTCAGACACCTCAAGTGAAGTCTATGGCAAGAGATGCCAGTTAACATTTCTTCCAAGATCATGTAAAGTTCTGTAGCATGCTGTCACTTTTAATGTATTTGGGCTTCTAGAACTCTTTCATCAGCCCATCTTACATTCCTCCACAAAGCCAGCACACACATTACATGAGTTCACCAGATGTGATTCTTGTGACCTTCATTGCTTTGTGGGATCCTCATTAGAATATTCTCCTTTAGGGTGGGTATGGTCTTTAGTGTATGGGTAAGCAGATGCCCCACCCTTCCTAGCCATGTATTTTGCAGACCTGGCCCTGCACCCAATGTGTTCTTGCTCATCTCACCTCAGTGAGGAGAGGGGGCTATTCTCCAGGTAGTTCCTCAGGATATTATGGGTTCATCTACAGAGGCATTTTCCATCATCTGCTGTTGCTGTCATTATTCCTCAGACTGCATCTCACAGGCATGGTGGTGTTTGTGCAGAGATATTATGTTTATGGAAGTTGTAATTTATATCAAAATATACACAGACAATGCAACTTCTTCTTTTTTGTAACCCAAAAATTCACTTATATATTTATTAGTGTCATTGAAAGAGATTTCCCTAAACTGACTTGTTGAGGACCCTGTAACAGGTGTGGGACAGAGGTGGTGGCAGTTGATTAGGGAGTTTGCTTACCTGAGGGTGATTCTCCAGAGATAGGGGCAGCTCTGAGACTTCAGCATTCAACCCTTCCAGCAATGGGTAATGGGGCATATTTATGTGTGCATGCATATACTTACACCCACGTATATGTAAACCTGTAGATATACATACACAAATTTATTGTTCATATATATGCAAACACATATACATGTACTGAGATATACACTCATATATATATATATATATTTGCACATATGGAGACACATACATATACTTACACACATTCAGGCATTACATGGATCCCTCACATTAGTACCATTGGAAGGAAACCATACATTTTTATTCTTTCTTACAAAAGAAATAGGGAGCAGGAAAACAGGAAGGAGAAAACAAGTTCAGGTATGGAAAAAAACCCTGCCAAAACTAAAAACCAAATATTGTCTTCTTCCTACAAATACTCTGTGTCCCAGGTATGGAGCCTATTCTAGGTAGGTCCTACATTTCCTGTGGTGGTCCTGAGGTTTCCTGAAGTGCACCCCATGCCACAACACCCTGGAGGAGAATGTGTGTCTGGGCTCCCCCTGAATTCCTCTTACCATGTCTCCTGTACAGTACTACATGGCTGAGCCCTTGGCAGTCATGTTGCTCAGCTGCAGAGAAAACGGGTTCTTGGCTGTGTCTCTAGTGATGGAGCTGTAGCTCTTGAGGGATGAGTTGTAGGGTTGTAGTTCCTGCTTCCATCATAACATCTCCCCCAGCCACTGCAATCTATTCCCTGGGGTTTAGCATATCCAATACCAGCAAGAACCAGTGCTTATAATGGAGAAGCCAGAGACAAAGCAGGTGAGAGACAGGGTCTGTGAGGGCTTCACCAGTCTTGGGCCTTTCTCCTGCAACTGCACCTCAAACAAGACACTTGATACAGGGAGAACTACAGAGAGTCAAAACCAGTCACCACAGCCCGTGGAGTTATTTATGAAATCCTGAGAAATACCACATGTGGAAGCAACCAACAGGAAGATGGAATTAGGAGTATAAGGTTCACATGGTGTTCTGTGCCCCATTTTTAACATCCAGGAAAACTCAAAGTTTCCTAAAATCGCCAGGGCAAGCATGGATAAAGAACTTCAAAAATTTTAGCATGTAGGAGGCCATGATACTCTTTTTGGAATTAGAACACAAATGATTATTTGATTTTCAAAAATGAAAAATACTAACATGCAATTATCAATAAATTTTCAGATACATTCTCATTTGATCCTATTATGTTATATTAGATGTTATCAAATGGCATTAGCACGATATATTCTGCTGCATAACAAATGACCCTAAACTTGATAGCTTTAAACAACAATATTGATTATTTAACACTTTCTATGGGGCATGAATTCTGCAATGGCTTTCACTCATGGTTTTGGCTCATGGTCCTTAATGAAATTGTAATTGAGATGTTGGCCTGAGCTGCAGTTGTGTTCAGGCTGAACTGTGACTGGAGAATTTGTATCAATGGAGACATCATCACAGGGCTGGTGAGTAGGTGCTGGCTGGTTGTGGGATGTCCCCACAGTCACCAAACCTTGGAATAGTACATATTATGTGTTGGGCAGGAGGTCACTTACTGCCCCTCCCTGGACTCAGCAGACTTCTGCTTTATCTCAGTGTAGGTCTCTGTGCAGACCTCATGTGCTTCCTGCCCCTCCACTATGGAAAGAGGGATTATCTTCTAACCTTCCCCATTAGTAAAGATTATTTCTCTTGTGTATGAGAGTTTCTTATCACTTTTCCACAGCCTGAGATTCTTGATCCTGATTAGAGAAAGTGCTTTGTGTGTGGTGGTGACTGGGGCCTGTTCCAGTGCATTTGCTCACCACTTGGATGCCCTTTGCCACCTGGCAGTCTCTCTGGTCTCTTGCCTGTCCTGCTCTTTTCTCCAAGTATCCAGTGAGAGGCCAGGGGAACAAAAGCTGTGAATGCCATTTGAAATGCCTCTTGACATTTCAGAAATTCTTAAATTGCCTCAAGTTTTCTCTTTATGCACATCTACACATTAATTAGCTTAATAATATTGTCTGCAACTTATACCCTAACATTTACCAACCTTTTAATTAAAAAAAATATTATGTATGCTTTGAATATAATTTAGAAGAAAATTTGTAATACTTTAATTTTTCAACTGTCTTGCTTGTATCTAAATCTTTTTTTTAAGGATTTATTTATTTTTTTATTTATTAC
>PVKH010024547.1:0-13614 GCA_004027955.1 Chaetophractus vellerosus
CTAAAGGACAGCCAGTGTCCCTGCTTGGGACAGACCCACGGAGAAGCTAGCGGCCGCCCCGCCCGGCGCCTTCTCTGAGGGCTGGGAGGTGGTGCAGCGTTGCCGAGGGGAGAGGTCCGCGTGCAGAGAGCACCTCTAGGAGCCAGGTCATGGTGTCATCACAGCCTCAAGTGATGACGGACAGGGGACCAGACAGAGGAAACGGCCCCATCCCGCCCCGAATACCTGGGGGGAACAACCCTTGAAAGATGGCTCCTAGAACCCCTAACTCAAGGGCGCAGAGTCGGGCCCAGAAGCTATTTAGTCTACCGGTCAGCACGCCAGCTGCAAGTGGCCCAATTCATATTAGCTCTATGAGGATTAAATGAGTTGCTTGGGGTTTTTTTAGGAGGTATCAGGTGTTGAAGCCGGGACCTCATGCCTGTGAAGCACACACTCAACTTCAGAGCTACACCTGTTCTTCATGTTAGCTTTAGATAAAACAGAAATCTATTGGTTCATGTAACCAGGAAATTCAAGAGTTTCCGGCAGGGCCAGATCTAGCAGTCATGGGACTCTATCTCTCTGCCCCTCGTATCCACGTGCCTCTGCTCGATTTCATGTCCTAACAGGGTTTTACTCAGTGGTGGCAAGCTGGCCCCCAGGAGCTCCTGGTTTATGTGGTCCTAGAAGTTGAAATTCCAGAGAAAGAGAGACGCTGTTCCGGGGAACATTAAAAGCAATGGGGCGCTTTGAAAATGCTCCACCTGAAAGGACACAGTGAGAAGAACACAGCTGTGCTTCTGTGATACGTCACCGGAATCTCACCGTAACTTAACATCAGCCAAACCCAGATTGAACATGGCACAAAGCAACTGGCCATGGATCCTCAGAGGGGTCAAGGGCTTGATAGTCAAGGAAAGGTCAAGGAACGATTCCAGATTGAAGGAGACTAAAGAGTCAGGACAAAGAAATACAATGTGTCCTTCTGAACCGATCCTTTTGCTGTAAAGGGTATAGTTAGGGCAACTGGCAAACCTTGAAGGCGATCTGAGGCTTCAGTGGTAGTTGTGGGCCAGCATTAATTTCCTGATGTTGACCCTCGATGTAGTAGAATGTCTTTGTAGCAAATATACACTGAAGTTTATTCAGAGGTGGTAAGGCATCACATCAAGCAAATTACTCTCCAATGATTCAAGAGAAAAAAGTTATTTGTACTGTACTTGCAACTTTTCTAAAGATCTGAGATTGTTTAAAAACAAAACAGAACAAACCCATTTAATACCTCCAAAAGGATTCTGATTGGCCCTGCTTAGGTGGCATGTCCACTCTAGACCAATTGCTGTGCCCAAGGGCTTGAGTTTCCCTGGCCAGTTTAAGTGGTGTGTCCTTTAGTTCCCTAAAGGAGGGAATTTAGAACAGCCCAAAAAAAGTAACAGCTGTCTACTGCGTTTAGGTTACACTATTATTATTAAATTTTAGAAAATAATTTAGAGATTTAAGAGCACATAACATTTGACTCAGTAATTCCACTTCCTGGTAATCTATTTTAAGAAAATAATTCTAATATGGAGTGGGGGAAGCTTTATATCCTAAGATGTCGGTCCCAGTGTTATCTTGTACTGAAAAACTAAAGGCCACCTGTTGGTCCCAGGATAGGTCCCAGTTTTGGAGAAAGGCTGTGGAACATTGGCCCCTGGCTGGAAGAGCTGACCAGCTCTCTGAGGCTCTGGGCACACCGCAGTCAGGGGGTCACTGGGAAGCCTAGCCATGGGTCTCCACATTTCCCCCAATCAGGTGAGCCTGCCTCAGGCCACCCAACTTGTCAGAGCATCACAGAGCTCTCCCCCACCCCCTGAGTTAGCTGCCATATCCTCATGCCACGCTCACCTTCCCCACTGCCTCGCCCAGGCCCGGGAGCCTATCTGGGTTGGATAGAGGGCAAGGTGGTGCCAGGGATGTGGACCCCTGTGGTCAGCCCGTCAGCCACACCCTGTGGCTGTGGGGTGAAAGCAAGATATCATTATAATCATGACAATGACAATAAAATGCATTAGTGTGAAACAAGCCAGGAACAGCTCTAATTTCATGTGCTAATTCGTTCCATCCTCACACTATAGCTACAAAGCAGGTACTATGCTATTGTTATCCTTTTTTTTTTCAGATGAGGAAACTGAGGCACTGCACAGCTAGAAAGAAGCTTAATGTACCATAAAAATACATACAGATCATTTTGTAAGCTTCTCCTCTGGGAAGGTTTCCTGGACTGACCCAGCTATTCTCTCCAATCTTCTAGACTCTTCTTTGACCTATCTCTTCAATTCCAAACGTTTATTGAGGTCTAGTTGGCCAGGCATTGTGATAGGTGCTTGGGATACAGGAATGAAAAATAACAGGTCCTGACCTCAAAGACTTACTAACAGGAGATATGGACATGACACACGTAATGTAGTCCAGGAGCTTCTGGAAACTGAGGTTTGGACAAAAAGCTGGGGAAGGATAGACCAGGGCACTCAGCCTGCCTTAGGGGC
Organism: Chaetophractus vellerosus; assembly: GCA_004027955.1. Lineage (NCBI taxonomy): Eukaryota > Metazoa > Chordata > Mammalia > Cingulata > Chlamyphoridae > Chaetophractus > Chaetophractus vellerosus. Next base: position 2,511 of record PVKH010024547.1, read on the forward strand.
TGGGGAAAGGTGAAAACGAGGAGGAACTGACATTGGCAGGTGCTGGGAGTAGATGGGTCTTGCTGGAGGAGGCAGCAAGTGGACAGAGGTATGGGACAGTGAAAAAAGTTTGGCAATTCTTCCCTGCCATCAGGGGAGGGCTGGTTGAATCAGTGAAAACTAAAGTAATGTCCAAATGTTTTCACTTCACTGAAATGCTTTTTGTTGGACCTTTTTTTTTTTCATACAAGCAAATCCTTGCCTTAACCTATAAAGCTCTTTGTTTCATAGGAATTTGGGGTTATTTTGGAGAAAAAAGAAACTGTCCTACGTGCATTTCTTTTTTTGCTTGCTTGCAAGATCCTCAGAAGGAAAGACCACGGCCACACGACAGTCTGATCTCTTTGGCAGTGCGTGGCTAGGAAAGGCTGGGTCACTGTGGAGATGAGCTACGGTGGAGAGGAAAGAAGAAAAGAGAACAGACCTGGGCTCAAACCCTAACTTCCCTGCTTAGGAGGTATGCGAACCTCTTGGATCCCAAGTTTCCTCGTTTATAAAATTAGGAGGACTAAAATATCTCTCCCCTAAAGTGGTTGAGCAAATTAAATGTAAGTAAGATACCATAAGCAAGCCCCTAGGTGACTGCCACACAGTGTAGGTGCTCAAAAAACCTTGGGTCCCCCCACCCCCCAGCTTCCAGGTCACAGCTTGCGGAGGGTGTTTTGGCTTTGTCGGTGAGGGGCTGCCCACGAGCCCACTGGTCGTCTTTGTACCACTGAGATTTAATCTCTCAGCCAGCCTCCACAGGTCACAGGACAGAGACCTAGAGAAGCCGGCAGTTAATGTTAGGCCCCCCCCAAAACCAGCTTCCAACGCAGCCCAGCCAAGCCCCGTGCTCTTTATGTTTTCCCTCGTCCTGCTCAGTGCTTTGCTTCTGCCCGTCGTGGCTTTGGCCATGGGAAGCCAAATGCAGTTTGGGCAACGAGGGCAGCTAAAGGCAGACGACAGGGCAAACAGCCAACTGCTGTTTTTGCTGGTGTTTGTGCTCGCACTCTAGGGCAGGGCTTCTTCACCTTTTTTGTTCCACGGACCCCTTGCCAGTCAGGTGAAAACCACAGAGTGCTTACTAAGACCACGCTGTGCTGTGTATTAGTTAATAAACATATCACACCCGCACCAACACGTCCCCCACAAGAATAATGTTTTTTTGAATTTCAAACAAACCCCTGGTCTAAGGGTCTATTTATTTCACCATCTTTGCTTCATTTTCTAAGCCTATTCAGACTCTGTTAGAGGAAGCTTGATAGTCAGTTCTGGGAGATGGAGTGTTAAGACAAACATAACTTACCCAGAACAACTGATGTGTGAGACTCAAGCAAAAAGATTTTTACGTCGTAAAATGGATAGCCCCATGGGGGGAGGGAAGAGGGAACTAGCCTTTACCTCTATCTCACACCACACGCAAAGATGCAAGACAGATCACAGGCCTGCTTGTAAAAGCAAAACCCGTAAGCTTCTAGAGGTGAACACAGGAGAATATTTTCTTGACCTTAGGGTAGAAATAAGATTTCCTTAGACAGGACACGAAAGCATTAACCATTAAAAAAATGGATAAATTGGACATCATCAAAATCAACGACTTCTACACACAAAAAAATAATGTTAAGAGAGTAAAAAGGTACACCACAGGCTGGGAGAAAATATTCACAAGAGGTATATCAGACAAAAGGCTCATATCCAGAATATATAAAGAACCATAAATCAATAATAAAGAGACAAACAGTACACCTAAAAAATGACAAAAACATACATTTTTTAAAAGACAATATATGAATCACCAATAAGCAGATGGAAAGGTGCTTACCATCTTTAGTCATCAGAGCAACGCAAATTGAAACCACGATGAGTTACCACTTTATATTTTCTAGAATTAAACTAAAAACACTGGCAATTCAAGTATTGAGTAGAGGGAACACAACTCAACAATAAAAAAGGAGTGAGGGGAGCAGATGCGGCTCAAGCAGTTGAGCACCTGCCTCCCACACGGGAGGTCCTGAGTTTGGTTCCCGGTGCCTCCTAAAGAAGACCAACAAACAATGAGCAGACAACGAGCGGACATCAAGCAAAAGCAATGAGCAGACAGACGAGGGAGCCATCTCGGGAGGAGGGAGGTGGGGGAGGAATGAATTACTGCTGTCTGTAACAGCATGGATGTATCTCTAAAGCATTTCATGTTGTGTGAAAGAAGCCTTACACAAGAGTACACGCTGTATGATTCTATTTATATGAAGTTCAAGAACAGGAAAAACTAATCTCTAGTGATAGAAATCAGAACAATGGTTGCCTCTGGGGAGTGGGATACTAACTGGAAAAGGGCACTAGGGAAGTTTCTGGGCCAATGGAATGTTCTACATCTTGATTTGGGTGGTCGTGTGGGTGTTTGTGACCTATCACGTTGTACATTTAAACTTTGTGATGTTTACTGTATGTAAAATATATCTCTGTTTAAAAAGACTACTAATGCTTCAATATGTGTTCATCAATTGTAACAAATGAACCACACTAACGAAAGATGTTGTTAATGGGGAAAAGTGTGGGAGGGGGAAGGGTGGGGTATATGGGAATCCCCTATATTTTCAACATAACATTATGTAATCTAAAGCTTCTTTTAAAAAATAATAATAAAAAAAAGAGAGGTAAATAAAATTTAAAAAAATTTTAAAAGTACTAAATTTTTTTTAAAAAAGACTTCCAAGTTCTGAAAGACAGATGAAAGGAGAGGTGAATTTCCTCTGCGTGGAGCTTAACTATCTGCAGTGCCCTTTCCCATCCACCCTTCTGGTATCCACAGCCCTTAGCAGAGCGTCTATTTCCCTAGGGACTCTCCTGCCCTTCCTCCCCTGGACCTCTCGGCTCCTGCCGCGGTCCACTCCCTTATCCTCAAACATTGCCGTCAGGGCCTTTGCACTATTCTCTTCTCCCAGAGTCAGCTTCCTCCTGCACCTCCTCAGGGAACAGCACATCGTCCCTTTTCTCTCCTTCCTCCCTGCTTTATTTTTCTTCATAACCCTTATCAGCACCTGACATTGTACCGATTTATTTGCTTGTTGTCTGTCTCCCCTACTAGAATGTAAGCTCCAAGAGGGCAGGGACTTTGTTCTGTTCACTGCTGTATCCCTGGTACCTGGTACCTAAAACATAGTGCTCAACGAACCTCTGTTGAGTACTGGGTCTTGGTGAGCCCTCGCAGCAACCCTGGCAGATTTTTGGAGACTGTAAAGTTTTAAGAATAATGATTATAAACAGAAGGCCTGGCATGCAGGAGGTAGTCAATAAATGTTAGTCCTTTTCTCTCCCAAACTCTTCTCAAGGGTGTATAGGGCACAGATTTATTATCTTTCCCCAGTTTTAAATGATGAAAATAATGGTTTGAATGGTTTACTGACTTTCTTGAGGTCACACTGCAAATGGCAGGACTCAGATTTGAGTCTGGACCTTTTGACCTCAGTGGCCCTTAATGCTGGCAGCAGCCATCAGTTAAATGGCCAGACTGCGCAATGGAAGGCAGAAGGGTTAGCAAGGACTAATTTGATGGCTACTGATGGACACCAGCCAGGGAGGGACCCACTCCCCCATTTCACCCCCTGGAGACTTTTGGCAGGAAGCACACAACTATTAACCATGTGGGGGAGGAGGGAGGCGTGGTGGTGATGAGACACTAAAGGTTAGAGGCATTTGACACCTGAACACATCACTTGTTTTCTTTTGAGAGCAGACATCTCTTTCCCATTATGTGTGACCTCAGTGACATTTATATGAATTTGCATGTCAAGATCATGTGGTTACAGGGCATATGAGTTTAGGGTGGTGGGATTAGAGTGCAGAAAACGGAAGAATAAACACAAAGCACCCCTGCCCAAAAGCCAGAGCACCAAGGAGGAGAAGAGCAAATCATGGTGAAGGGAATAAATGAAGGCCCTTGTGAGTAGAGGGACTGGCACAGCTGGGGCCCCATAAGCTCTGATGCTGGAACCATCTTCTGGTTTGTGCTAGCTAGTAGCACATTGCCGCTGGCCTCTGCTTCCTCTCACGACTGTTTTCATCCTGAATCACTTGCCCTGAGCCATCGAGCCTGCCTCCCAAGTTCCAGTGATGCCTTCACTCACCCTTCCAAGCCAATGCTGGGGCCCCCCTCCCCACCTTGACCGTGCTTGGGATCCCCCCCAGTGGTGCTCTGCCCACATGCCAACCTGACCCAGGTTCTGGGAGCTTTGTCCCAGTGCAGGCCCTGAGAGGGCATCTTGTATCTAGTAAGGGAAAGCCCAAAGCTTAGGAATTTTTAGGGGGAGTCATGAACCCATTTGGGAATCTGATGAAAGCTACAGACCCTTTCCCCAGGAACAAGCACTTTCACACAAGAATTCAGGGGGCTTCTGGACCCCAAGAAGCTCATCCATACTGGGTTAAGTACATCGGGTTTCAGTTAAAAATCATCTTATTTTTCAGAGACTTTGTTATGTTTCTTAAAACATTTCAATGATCCAATGCTTTTCAATGTTAGGATAGTTGGGAATGTTCTCCCCCTCCCCCTAATTACAGAGGAGTTTGTGTTGGGAGAAGGCAGCTCTAATGGTAAATGAAGCTTAGGACTCGTCTGGGAAAATGAAGATAAAAAGAATAGCTCAAGTCTCGTGTTTTGCCAGAAGGAGAAGGAACACGGCGTCCTCACGCTCAAGGCTTGTTCTAAACTTAGCCAGCTCCCGTGGTTCCAAAGTTGGCAAAATGAGCTCCTGCCGTCCTAATAAACATGCTGTGGTGCAGTGACTCACGGAGATGAAGCAGAGACAGCAGCCCTGTGCGGGATGTGGCTGCTTCTAGCCACCAGCCAGGGCTCCAAGGTGGGCTGAGACCCCCAACACAGCAGGGAGGGCCAGTGCAGGGCTGGGTGTGGGCAGCAGGGGTGTCGGGCTGCCCGGAGGAGCCAGAGCGGCCTGCCGGTGGCAGAGGTGGCAGAACCTAACTTCTCGCCTCAAGGAGAAGGAAACGAAGGGGCCAGGGGTGGAGGTGAGGCTGGGGGCTGGGAGGGGACTTGGCTGAGGTCACACACTGAGGGAGGGAGTCCTCTTGGTTGCTGGGACTGCGTGGCCCATCAGGGCATGGAACGGGGGACAATGCCACGTGGTATCCACGGCTCACTGAGGAGGACGGCGTTCCTGGATGCCCTCACGCAGCTTCGTGTTCATTGAGGGTGGCTTTTAGAAAGCGAGACAGGCAGTGCTCCTCTGTCCACCCTGCCCTGGTCTGGCGTGCTGGAGGCCTGTGGTCAGCTCAAGGTGCTGCACTCCTGGAGGGGTGGGCAGCCTGGAAGGGGTGGGTGGACCTGGGGTTTGCCCTTGGAGAGGGGCAGCACAGAGATATGTGGGCAATGTCACTGCCTCCAAGGTGCTGGGGTGCTGGCCAGGCAGCAGGCTGCCTTCTGCAGACCCACAGGAATGCCAACCACAGACTTAATGGAGGCGGGGCCAGAGGTCAGGAAGACCCTTCACCTGAGCAGCAAGTAGAAGCCGCAGCTGGGAAGGGGAGCAGCCCAGGGAATCACCACGCGGCAGGGTGGAGGGGTGATGGGAAGGTGATAGCACTGGCAGGTGCCCCAGTCCAAGGTGAGGACAGGACAGGAGGCTGGGGGCTGGAAAGGCGCAGGACATTGGCCTTGAACAAGACAAATGTATACAAACTTGCTCTGAGTGGGGAGTGGCCTCGTGGCACTTAGGGAGCTCAGAGGGCAAATGAGGGAGCCGTGTAGAGCATTGTAATGGGAGAACTGCGGCTAATGGGGAGCTTGCAGAAATTCATCCAATATATGGAAGAGCTTTCTAACAGCCACGGCCATCCCAGGATGAAATGGGAGGTAGTGAGTTCCCTGGTCCCTGAAGACTTCAAGTAAATATACTTGGTGGGGGAGAATAGAGAGCAGATGCAAGCATCAAAGTCCCTTCCAACCTCCTCAGTCATCAGCTTGGATCCCTCCAGAAGCCTTGTTGAGGGAGAGGAGCAGAAATTCACTTCTTTTCCAAAACGGGAAAGTTGAGACCCAGATAGACTAAATGCTGCAACCAAGGTCACACCGAAAAATAGCAGAACTGGGAACAAAACCCAAGTCTGCTCCTTTCAAAACCCCAGACTTTCCCATCTGGTTTCCCAACTGGTTTCCCAGGCTGTGCTATTTTTGACTGGCTCCTCTGGCTACAAGAGAGGGCACCTACAGGATGGGCACAGCACCGTCTGTTGGTTCCCAAGTGAGGCTGGTAAACAAACTCCGAAGGGCCTGTCCTCACTGCCCAGGTTGGAAGACTCAGCACGTTCACCAGCTAATGGTCTGCCAAGTGCACAGAGAAAGGGGGATGACAGTGGGCTCCACAGTTACCAGCCCTGGCTCTATCCCTGCACCCGGCAGGAGGGAATGTAATGGTGCAGGGCACTTACTCTGAGTCTGGCTATCCTGGCAAAGAAAATCATTCTGACTTTGTTCCAGGAAGTTCTTCAAGCCCCACAGGAGACTCTTGTCCTCCAGGCAACTGGGGGCCCCAGGTGGCACAGCTTAGATCTTTAAGTTCCTCAGAACACCAGTCCTTTAAAAAGCTCCTTGAGGAAAGCTTTGTTTGTTTGTCTGTTTGTTTGTGACAGCTTTATTGAGCTAAAATTCACATACCATACACTATTTAAAGTATACAACTCAATGGTTTTTAATATACTCACAGAGTTGTGCAACCACTACCACAATCAATTTTGGAACATTTTTATCACCTTGAAAAGAAATTCCATTAGCTATCACCCTCCAATCCCCTCCTTCCCCACCCTAGGCAACCATTAATCTACTTTCTGATATTTCATAGAAATGGAATCATACAATATGTGGTCTTCTGTGACTGAATTCTTTCACTAGGCATAATGTGTTCAAGGTTCATTCCTGTTGTATCATGTATCAGTACTTCATTTGTTTTCATGGCTAAATGACATTCCATTATATGGCTATATCACATTTTGTTTATCCATTCATCAGCTGATGGACATTTGGGTTATTTCCACCTTTTGACTATTAAGATTGAGGAAAGGTTTTGTCTTCAAATGAATTTGGGAAGTGATGCCAGTTCTATCTCCTGCTTCGAGATTCACAATGTCCCTTAATATGCTAAGGCTCTGAGAAGTCCTGCAACAAAAACAGCTATTTATCTTTGCTTGGCCCAGGGCTTCCCAGTCTTCCTTCACAATCCTTCACCCAGAGCAATCCCAGGAATTTGTGTGTCAAACCACACACCTGGACAAAGAGTGACTTTGAGAAGCTGCCAACTTGGAACTCAACTCAAAAGAAGTGTGCTGTCAAAAGCCTCCAGCCTCCCTCCTGCTGCTACCTCTAGAGGGGCTGTTCTGTGAGCTGAAAATGCCATGAATCCTGAGAAATCCAGCAGATTGGGAGGCCCTGCCAGGAGTCTAAGGCCATGGCCAGTCCATTCATTTGTTCCTTTGGCCATTGGCCATACATGGATTGAGCACCTGAGGGGCTAGAGCAGAGGCTTCTGCACACTTACGACCATGACCCACAGTATGGAATACATCTTACTTCATGACCCAGGCTGGCACACGCACGTGCACACACACCTGAGAGTGCACCAAACAACGCTTAGCCTACTATGTACAATGCCCCCTGTAACTGGCTGTTCTATTTTGTTTTTAAAAAATGCTCCCAGCCACTAAATTGATTTCATGACTCAGTGGATCATTATCTGCAGTTTAAAAGCCTCTAAGCAATGAATGGATAAGCAAAATGTGGTACATACACACAATGGACTATTCCTCAGCTGTAAGAAGGAATGCAGTATTAACACGTGGGTTAACATGGATGGATTCATGAAGAACTTAGGTTGAGTGACGTGAGCCAGGCACTGAAGGACAAATGTTACATGACCTCACCGATATGACTTAAGCAAACTGAGCAGACTCACAGAGCTAGAGTCTGGAAGACAGGTTAACAAGAGACAGAAAGGGAGGAGAGGGTGGTGAGCTGATGCACATATGGGCAAAATCTATGATAAGGTGAAAAGCTGTGGTTGGGCAGTGGATGGGCGTAAGAGTGGTGCAGTGATGTGATTGGGGTCAGCGGTGCTGCTGAGGGGGAGTAGGGTGGGGGGTTGGGTTAGACTATCCATGGAACTGGGAGGAGGGTTGGAGGAAGGAGCAGGTGAACTCTGGGGATTTGCAGGTCTGTGGTTAAAACTACAACGGTGGGAATGTTCTTTTGGCAAATATGGCAGGGGAGGGTTACTGGTGTAGGGTGTTAGATGGGGGAGCGTATATGGGACAGGGCACACCTGGGGCAAGCTTCTGTGGAATACATAAGTGTTCATCTTGTCATAGTGTGTTATCTCAGTGGGTGGAGACCCACACAATAAACTAGAAAATATTAGCTCCTGCTATGTTCTCAATTAGAGGACAAGAATGTCTCGAGAACATAGGCAGTACCTAATAAAAGAAAACAGACCAATATGCCAAGCCCTCAATATTATTGCAAGTAACTATGAATCTTATTCTTCAAAAATTGAAACTTAGTGCTTACTATAGGTTCTGAGGAGAGAGGGAGGGAAGAATAGAATTGATGGAACGTAGGGCATTTTGGGGGCATTAGAATTGTTCTGCATGATCCTGCAATAACGGACACAGGGATACAGGCCATTTTAAATTTTGTCAAAACCTATAAAAGTGTACAGTGCAAAATGTAAACCATAATGTAAGCTATTGACCATGGTTAGTAGCAATGCTTCAATATTTGTATGTCAATTGTAACAAGTGCACCATCCGCATGTAAAATGTTACTAATAGGGGAGAGTAGAAGGGGGGGTATGAGAATCTCCTATAGCTTCTATATGACTTTTCTGTAACCTAAATATTCTTTGAAGATAAAATGAAAAAAATAAGATACTGGGGAACATATGGAAGAAATTATCATTGTATATACAAGATAACAGATCTTACAGAAATGAAAGACACAATGTATAAAAATTTTTTATTTTATTTCAAATTTTCAAAATATTTTTATTTTGTATTTTTGTATTTTATTTGCTATTTTAAAATTATTATTTTATTTCCTTATTACTTTTTTTTTGGTTGTTTTTTGGCTTCGTTTTTGGAGAGGTTTTAGGTCACAGAAGGGTCACAACTCTGGCAGGGGAGGATCACTGGTGCGGGGTGTTGGTGATGGGGGGATGTGTGGGGAGGGGTACATCTGGGGCACGCCTCTAAGGCATATGAATATGTTGAAGTGTTCACCAGGTGTTGTCTCAGTGGGTGGAGACCCACACAATAACTGAAAGACTATTGAATTCTTATCTTAGGGAGTCCTGCTACATTCTCTAATAGAACTGCAAGAATCCCGAGTATAAGGGCAGGGCCTAGTGAAGGAAGACAGACTGTATTAGTCAGCCAAAGGGGTGCGATGCAAAGTTCCAGAAATCTGTTGGCTTTTATAAAGAATATTTATTTGGGGTAAAAGCTTACAGTTACAAGGCCCTAAAGAGTCCAACTCAAGGTACCATAAGAGGTACTTCCTCACCAAATTCTGTTGCCATGTGTTGAAGCAAGATGGCGGGCAATCTCTGGTCTCTCGGGCCTTCTTCCTCTTAAGTCTCCATGGGCCCAGCTTCTTCTGATCTCAGCATAGGGTTCATCTCTCTTCCTGGGTCTTTAGCTGTTTGACCCCTCTCCTTTCTGTCACATGGCAGGACAAAAATGACCAAGCTCTTTCCTCTTCCATGTCTGTGAAGATCTCTCTCTTCCTGTGTATCTTCTTCTGTCTTCTTGAGTGAGTGTCCATTTGTATCAGCTCACCAAGGGGGCAGGTACTCAACCCTGAGTCATGCCCTCCTGATGTGGTCGAATCAAAGCCCTAATCTTAACAGGTAATTTAATCAAGTCATGTCAGCTGAATCTAAGACATTCAAAGGGTATCACACCCAGAGGAACAGACTAGTTTACAAACATAATCCTTATCTTTTGAGGGGTTCACAAATAATCTCAAACTCTCACACAGACCACTATACCAGGCACTTGATATTGATGATTGTATGTTTCTTGTGAAATGGAAACTTTAGCCTAGTATTAGATATTGCTTAAGAGTTATTTCCTGAAAGTCTCCTTGTTGCTCAAATATGGCCTCTTTCTAAGCCAAACTCAACATATAAACATACTACCTTTCCCTCGGCGTGGGACATGACTCTGGGGTATGAGTCTCTGTGGCACCGAGGGATTATTACCAAGTGCCAACTAGCAATGCATCTGGAAAAAGACTGACTAAAAGAACATGTTAAATACAAATGAATTTTTATGGCTAAGGGATTTAAAAGGGAGTCAGGAGGTCATTCCAGAGGTTACGCTTATGCACATCTCAGCAGGATCTCATTGACCACCACAGTAAACAGTACCTCAAACAGTGGGGTTCCTGAGGGCTCTAGAGACATCTAGACACTATAAGTAGGGCAGACAAGCTCAGGAATTTGACACCCTTTCAGTGGACCTTACTTTGGAATTTATGCTCTCCAGTGTAACAGAGTTAGACTCATTTATAGTTTCCCTACTCATGGCTCCTCTGCCCCTGTTATTTGAACCTCTAATTAGCACTATATTTGTTAAATATATGTCCCAAAGACTTAAATTTTTGGTCCATTCATGTGCCAGTTGAGCCCTGAATCTCAGCAGAGTTGCAACACCTACTCTTTAGTTCACTGGACTCACCCAGGACCACTAACAAGGAGATGATGGTGGACAACGCCCATCCCAAGGAATAGAGAGTGGCTGCAAATGTAAGCAAGATAGTTCCATCCAGCTGCTGCACGGGATCTAAGCCCCCTCTCAATTAGAAACAGTGGGCGTCACCATCCCCAAATCCTCGAGACTGGGGAATGAACAATGGCCTAAAGTAGACTTGTTATTATTCTATTATAGACTTAGTATTATTCTAGCAATGGAAGAACTTGTATCATTGATATAAAGGCAGTGGGTACCACATGTTCTGAGGGGAGAGAGAGGGAAGAATAGGTGTAACATGGGATACTTTGGGGTCATTGGGATTGTCCTG
>PVKH010024548.1:0-13609 GCA_004027955.1 Chaetophractus vellerosus
AGATACAGTGTTTAGAAAGTTCTATATGTTACACTAAAGAACTTAAATTGTACCACACTGTCAATGGGGAAGGTGGGGTGGAGAAGGGAAGGGAGGATGGCATAGCCACATCTGTGCTTTCAAAAGAAAACTATTTCAAATATGCGAAGGAGGGATTTCACTGAGTAACAGCAAAAATAGTGCTTTTAAGAGTAGGGAATTTGGAACCAGATTTTTACATTTCAATCCCATTAGTTCCACTATTTCCATGAGTTTGACTAATAAGTTCCAATTTACAATAGTAAGTTCCACTTACTAACTGTATGGCCTTGGGAAAGTTGTTTAACTTGTCTAAGTTTCCTTATCCATAAAATGAGATTAAAATATATTAATAGTATAGTTTCTACCAAGGAGTTATTGTACTAAAGACATTAAATTTGCCTGATGTTAATATATTTAACTAAAACATAAATTATAATGTTTTTCATTTTGTTTGTGTAAATAAAATATAGGAGACTGATTAGAAGGTTATTACTTTGTATTATTTATAAAACTAAAGAGGATTATAGGAGATTATCATTGTATTTCAGTTGAAATATCAGTGGTAATAGTGATGAAGAGCAGGAGCTAGATTCAGAAATATTTGTGAGGTAAAAATGTCTGACAGGGCCTGGAGAGTGATTGGTTGGGTTCTTTGTGTGTACGTGTGTTTGTGTGTATGTGTGCATGCAGTCACACGTGCAAGAGGATGGGGGCGGGATGTGGTTGAAGAATCAGGAGACATCTTGGAGCGATCTCCAGGTTCCCAATTTAGGTCAATTTTGGTATCATCTAATGAAATCTGGCATAAAGGAATGTGTTTTATATAACCCAGTTCTATCTATCTCTTCTTTTGGTAGAATTTATTTATTACCTATAATTACCAGCACTATGCTAGGTACTGAGGATATAAGAGTGAACAAGACAGTTAAGATTTCTGCCCTCCTAAAGCTTCAATTCTGATGGATGAGATAAACATTAATAATTTAATGTAAACATCTAATGGATGGAATAAACAACTAATTAAATAAAAGGAATTTAATAACAAATGTAATAAATGTTGTGGGAAAAAAAAAAACTGACAACAGACCATACAAGATGAGGTCTGACCTAATCTAGAACAGAGAGGCCTTCTTAAGTTGTGACATTTAAAAAAAAAATCTGAGAGAGAAGCAGAAGCTTGGTTTAAGTGGAATAGAGGATGGCTAGGTGACAGGGGTGGAGATGGTTAGGGAAAGCAAGGGAAGAGAATATGTAGATTCTTGGGAAAAACATAGTATGTCAGAAATAAACCATGTCATTTGGATTATAAATAATAAAGGTGTGAAATAAGATGAAGCTGGACAAATAAGAAAGATTCAAATATGCAGGGCTTAGACCAAATTAAAGACTTTGGACTTTTTTCTTAAAAGCAGTGGAAAACCATTGGAGGATTTACAGTAGGAAAATATCAAATTCTGTTTGTATATTTAGAGTGTTCTTCTAGCAGCATTTTATGTGAAGTGGATTAAAGCATGGAAAAAGAAGGAGTCTAGTTAAAAGGTTCTTGTGATAGTCCAGGCTGGAGAGGGTAAGAGCTTAGACCAGGGTGAAAATGGTGGAGATGGAAATAAATAGAGAACCTTAAGAAATATTTTACAGGTAATGTGGCATTTGTAATAGCTAGATTTAGAGGCCACATCTTTCTAATGGCAGAATCACGCGTGTATCTCTTCTTAAAATATGTATGCAGGGTAGGGAGGAGAAAGGAGAAATGCATTTCACAAAAAAACAGAACCACTATCTCTATACTGCAGATGCTCAGCTCAGCAAGCACCGACTGACGGAATTCCCACCACTATGCACCTGCCTCTACCAGTCAATCATGCTGCCTATACTCTGCTCAGGAGGTCCAAGAAGGTGGGTTAACCTATCTGAGACCTCTGATCTCCTTAGGGTTTTCCTTCTGTGTCTATTTTCACTTCTAAAGCCTGCTTCAGCTTCACCTTCCTCATGCCTCTCTTGAGCTAATGGGGAAACATTTCTCTCTTCCTGGATCTAATGCTTTGGGAATGGTGTATCAGTTATCTATCACTGAGTAACAAATGATCCTAAAACTTTGTGGCTTAACAAAAACACACACACCTTTATCATTTATTCCTGTGGGTAAGGAACTGGGCATGGTTTAGCTAGTTCTCTGTTTCAGGATCTCTAATAAGGCTACTGTTACAGTGCCTTGGCCTGCAGTCACATCTGAAGGCTAGTTTGGAACTTTTAAAGCTTACTCACATGGTTGTTGGCAGATTTCAGTTCTTTGTTGTTCTTTGGCTGGAGGCAGTTCTCAGCTCTTTGCTATGTAGATTTCCCCACTAGAAAACTCACAATATGACAGGTAGCAACATCAGAAGAAGAATGCAAAAAGAGTCAGAAATAGAGAGAAAGAGAGAGAGCGAGAGAGAATGCGCCATAAGCAAGTCGCAGTCTTTATAGCTTAATCTCAGAAGTGACAGTCTATCACTTTTTCCTATTCTAATCTGTAGAAACAGAAACACGTCACTAAGCACTACCTACACTCAACTTTAGGAGATTTCACAAGGTTGAATTCCAGGAAGAGGTCATCATTGGATGCCATTTAAGGTTTCCTGCCATAGATGGTGTTCATCTATATTGTAAATGGGAAGTTTGTTGAAACAGTTCTCTCTATTTTCAGTAGAACTTTCTCCTTGACAGTGCACATAGCTGCTCCCAAGGAGTTAGGTAATTTATAATATAGCCTTCTTGCTCTGTTTACATATTCAGGTTCTTTTTGAATATATATAGCCCACCAAGCCCAAAGCCTTCTCTATTATGGTGATTTTTCTCCAAAGATTCTGTTGCCTGTCCTTGGAACCTTACCTTTTTTGTCCACTCCCAAGTCCCTTGCAGTTAATTAGATAAGTCTGCATAGATATAGAAGCTCAGTGGTTCACACAGTTCAAGTATTTCTGTATTGGAGTCATAGATTTTTACATAAATAGAAAGAACTGGCCAGAAATAATTCACTCTTTAACCATCCTATCCTTCTGAAAACTTACAGCTGACCTCTGAGAGATGGTCATATACTTTTAGATGGCAATATATCCAACAATCATCTCAAGTTATAATCAATACCCTGCAATAATTATTGTTCATCAGACATTATTATGGAAGAAAGGTGTTATGGTTTTATGAAATGGTTCCTAAGTTCAGTAACCTAAAATGCAATGGTTATATTGATTCAAAACAACTTTTTAAAAACTATAACCTGATACTCTGATAAAAATCCTTAATCCTTCCATGTTGCTATAGCTTTTAAGATGAAGTTTTAACAATATGAGGCATGTGGTCCTTTATTTGCCACCTGCCTGCCTCCCTATAGAAAGTCCATTTGTTTCTCCACAAGCATTCAAGTCATCCTTTCTCAGCCATACAGATTGTGCCTCAAGTTTCTGTGCCTTTAAACATGCAATTCTCTTATTCCTACTCATTCATCCTTCCATACTTAGTTCAAATGCACCCCGATTTGAAGTCTTCTTTGATTCTCCACAATGAAAGATCAGCTCTCTTTTCAAGAAGTAACTTTCCACTCAGCTCCAAACTACAGTTAGCTGAAAGCCTCCCACTATTAACATCTTTAGGATCCATCTGAGGCCATGCTCTTCCTGGGCAGCCCCAGTCATTAACTGGGCATGACAGAGGTACAATAGCCTAGTATCTTCTCCTAAGTAGGACTCCTTGAATGGGCAGCCTTATCTCAGGAGCACCCTACTGGATGAGACACTGTTAGCTTTACATCTTGGTCTGAGTTTCTCCCCACCATTCCTGCTTCCTCTGCCTTTTACCTTTCACCGGAGTTACCCACCAATAAGCCTTATGTCCTCCTGACTCTTTCTCAATCTCTTCTTCCCAGAAGACATGCCTAACACATCCACTGAGAAATAGGTTCTTCTCTTCTGTAACACAGTATGCAAACAACATCCATAGGACTGACCACATGATATCATAGTAGGAAGTTAGTGTGTGCATGAGTGTGGCCATGTGTGTTTGTGCATGTGTCTACCTGTCTCTCACATTATACTACAATGTTCCTGAGAGCAAAAAAACAAGTTTTATTCATGCTTATATCCACAGAGCCTTGCACAATAAGTGGTATACAGCAAGTGCTCAGCAGTGGCTTGGGTGAAAGAATGGCCCATAGACCACCCACCTGCATCATATTTTATTCCCTATTGTTTTTTATCAGCTACTGCCTCATCCCTTTCTCAATTATTCTTTCAATGTATCACAACCACTCATACCTCTTTTTGAAATCACAGTTATGTCCCCAAATGCTCTACTCTTCTGTAAGATTTAAGAGCAAAGTGATAATTTGTTACTTGTGAGGAAAATCAGGTTTATTTTTATAAATGTTTATTTTTATTTTTAAATGGTGGCTACAGGCCTCCTTCCAAGTCAGAAGGAAGCCAGTAACCACCATATTGACTCTGCCCCCAGCATGAGGGGAAGTCAGGCTGACAGTGACAGTAGAGACTGGTTTCTTTCACCCAGATTGGCCTGCAGCCTTATCCTAGGCTTCAGCCCCACCTCTAGCAGGGAGGAAGCTGACAGGCAGTGCACCAGCCTATCCAGGTAACTGCAGATACATTTAGATGGCACAGACTGAATAATCAGAAGTCTACTGGGGCAACTGTGGTCATCTTGGACCTGCACTGCATAGATTGCTGCCCATGCCTGCAGCTGCATCCCTGCCCCAGGCAGAGGAGAAAGGGGCCTGAAGCTTCATCAATTTCTCTGGGCAACTACAGTCTAGGCCTGATGAGTCGGATTATTCCACACAGCTGGGTCTCTATCCCTAATCCTGACAAACGAAAAAGTTGGGAGAAGCTTCATTGGTCCTTGGGGCAATGAGGGTAGCTTGAGCCTCCACAGCTTATAGCACCAAATACCTCCTTGGCGCCTACTATACGACCAGCAAGGGAGAAAGGGCAGGAAGCCATAAATTAAAGAGAAAACCTGTACCCAGAATAAATATTCTAGTAAGCCAGATGCCAAGAAACCAACAAAAAATTACAATCCATGCCAAGAAACAGGAAAATATGGCCCAGTTAAAGGAACAAGATAAGCCTCCAGATGACATAAAAGAGTTGAGACAACTAATCATAGATGTTCAAACAAATATTCATAAATTCAATGAGATAGCTAAAGAGATTAAGGATATCAAGAAGACATTGGAAGAACACAAAGAAGAATTTGAAAGTATACCTAGAAAAATAACAGATCTTATGGGAATGAAATGTGCAATAAATGAAATTAAAAATACACTGGAATCATATAATAGCAGACTTGAGGAGGCAGAAGAAAAGATTGGTGAGCTTGAAGAAATGACCTCTGAAAGTGAGCATACAAAAGATCAGATGAAAAAAAGACTGGAAAAACATGAACAAGTTCTCAGGGAACTAAAGGATAGCAAGAGACGTGCAAACATACGTGTCATGGGTGTCCCAGAAGGAGAAGAGAAGAGAAAAGGGGCAGAAGGGATATTTGAAGAAATAATGGTAGAAAATTTCCCAACCCTATTGAAGGACATGGATATCCACCGCCAGGAAGCACAATGTACTCCTATCTGAAAAAATCCAAATAGACCAACTCCAAGACACATACAGATCAGATTGTCAAATGCCAAAGACAAAGAGAATTTTGAGAGCAGCAAGAGAAAAACAATGCATAATGTATAAGAGATACCCAATAAGATTATGTGCTGAATTCTCCCCAGAAACCATGGAGGCAAGAAGACAGTGGTATGATATATTTAAGATATTGCAAGAGAAAATTTCCGGCCAAGAATTTTATATCCGGTCTTTCAAAAATGAGGGTGAATTTAGAACATTCACAGATAAACTGAGAGAGTTTATAACCAAGAAAACTGCTTTGCAGGAAATACTAAAGGGTATGCTACAACCTGAAAAGAAAAGACAGGAGAGAGATGCCTGGAAGAGGGTCTAGAAATAAAGATTATACCAATAAAAGTAACTAAAAGTATCAAAAGAGAGGTGAATCTAAAATATGACAGTTAAAACCCAAATATTCAGGAATAAGCTTAACCAACAATGTAAAGCACTAGTATTCAGAAAACTACAACTCATTGTTAAAAGAAATAAAAAAGAACTTGAAAGAAAATTCCATGCTCGTGAATTGAAAGACTAAATATCATTAAGATGTCAATTCTACTCAAATTGATATACAGATTCAATGCAATCCTGAAAAAAATTCCACCAGCACTTTTTAAATAAATGGAACACATGATTATCAAATTTATTTGTAAGGGTAAGATGTCCTGAATAGCCAGAAACATCTTAAAAAGGAAAAGTGAAGTTGGAAGACTCTCATTTCTGGACTTTAAGTTATATTACCTAACTACAGTGGTAAAAACAGCATGGCACTGGCATAAAGACAGACACATAGACCAATGGAACTGAATTGATTGTTCAGAAACAGATCTGCACATCTAAGGTCAAGTGATTTTTGACTAGCTTGTCTAAACCCACCCAGCTCGGGCAGAACAGTCTAGCCAACAAATGGTGCTGAGAAAATTGGATATCCATAGCAAAAGAAGGAAAAAGGACCCCTATATCACACCCTATACAAAAATTAACTCAAAATGAATAAAAACCTAAATATAAAAGCAAGAACAATAAAGCTTCTAAAAGAACATGTAGGAAAATATCTTCAAGACCTGGTGGTAGGTGGTGGATTCTTAAAGGAGATAAGAGGAGGACTGAGATGGACTACCGATATTTAATGTATGTAGAAAATTTAATTAGCTTTACTGTAAAAGTGTGGAAATGTACAGAGTTGATGGTTACACATTACAGTGAGTAACAGCTGTTTTATAAATGGGAATGTGGCTGAAAATGGTAGTCTAGGGATGTAAATGCCAATTGACAGCAAGCTAGAGAATAATCTAGGGACTGAATAGCACAGTAAACCCAGAGGGGGATGAGAATAGTGGTTGATGATACAGATGCAAGAGTGTCCTTTGTGAGCTAGAGCAGATGTACATCAGTATTGCAGGGTTGTGGGAATGTAGAGAAGCATGGGAAAAATACAACTGGCTGACCTATGGAGTGTGGTTAACAGTAATAATGTAATATTCTTGCATCTATGCCAAAGATGTACTGAGTTGATAATGGGAGAGTATGGAAAATGTGTGCCAGATGTATGCTGTGGGCCTGGTAATAATGAGATATTATCTCATAATCTGTAACAAATATTCCACCAGGGTGTGGTGTGTTGATAGCGTGGTGTTGTTTGGGAATTCTGCACATGTGCATGATTGTTTTGTAAGTTTACAACTTCTGTCTTAAAAATGTATTTAAAAAATAATAATAGGGTGGGTTGGGGGAAAATACATCAAATGTAAGATAAGGACTCTAATTAGGAGTAATATTTTGACAATATTCTTTCATAATTTGATCAAATGTCTCATGACAATGCAAGGTGTTGGTGGAGGGTTGATGTATGGGACCCCTGTATGATGGTACGAATGTTTGCTTTGTAAGTTCACAACTTTTACTATACACTTATTGTTTATGTATGTGCATGTATAAATGATATAAAAATAATAATAATAATAGGGTGGGTTGGGGGAAAATACTTTGGTTAGTAGAAATATTTTGAGGATGCTCTTTAATCATTGGTTAAAAATGTTTCACAACAATGCTAGGTATTGGTGGTAGGGTGAGGTATGGGAGCCTTTTATAATATCATGTATGTTTGTTTTGCAAGTTTACAACTATTGCTATACACCTATTGTTTATGAATGTTCATGTATGCTTGATATACTTCAATAAATTTTAAAATATGAAGGGGAGCTTAAAATATTCACAGATAAACAGAAAATGAGAGTGTTCATCAACAAAATATCTGTCCTCCAAGAATTACTGAAGGAAGTTCTGCAGGTAGAAAGGAAAAGACAGGACAGAATGGCTAGGAGTAGTATGAAGAAATGAAGATCTTCCATAAGGGTAACAAAAGTGTAAATGGAAAACCCATTAGTACTGTATCCTCAATAAAAAATACTACTTTTTAATTCCTGTAGGATTCAGAATACAGGTGAATAAGAAAAAGGGATATTTTCTTATAACAGCATGAAATATAAAGAGGTAAAGTGGTACATAAGAAACATAAAGAATGGAAACAGAGAGATAAGGCAGCAGATAATGGGTATGCTATTGAAGCTAAGTTGGTATCATTTCAGATTAGTAGGTTATAGATGTATCTTGTGTAATATAAAGCCCAGAGTAACCACAAAGAAAGCATTTAAAAACACACAGCAACAGAAACGAGAAAGGGATCACTCAGATATATCACCAAAATATCAACTATACAAGAAACAAGTTTGCAAATATGGAAAACAGATATAAAAAAGATATGACATATAAAAAAAGAAAGACAAATGGTTGAAGTGAGTACAGCCTTTACAGTAATAACACTGAAAGTTAATGGAATAACTCTCCAATCAAAAGACACAGATTGGCAGAATGGATAAAAAGGCATGATCCAACTATAAGTTGTTTACAAGAGATTCATCCTAGACCTGAAGACACAAATAGGTTGAAAGTGAAAGGATGGAAAAAAATATACTATGCAAATGGTAACCAAAAAAGAGCTGGGGAAGCTATACTAATATCAGACAAAATTGACTTAAAGTAAAAAGCTGCTATAAGGGACAAAGAAAGACACTAAATATTAATAAAAGGGACAATCAGCCAAGAAGAAATAACAAACATAAATATTTATGCACCTAACCAAGGTGCCCCAAAATATATGAGGCAAACCCTGGCAAAACTGAAGGGAGAAATAGACATCCCTACAATAATATTTGGAGACCTCAATACATCACTCTCATTAATAAATAGAATATTTAGACAGAATATCTAAATGGGAACAGGGAACTTGAATAATACGATAAATGATCTAGACCTAGCAGACATATAGAACATTGCAGCGCAAAACAGTAGGATACTCATTCTTAAGTGCACAAGGATCATTCTCCAGGATAGACCACATGTTAAGTCACAAAACAATTCTCACTAAATTTGAAAAGATTGAAATTATAGAAAGTATCTCCTCTGATCATAATGGAATGCAGCTGGAAATTTTAAAAAAGCAGGAAAAGAATTGGAAAATCCACAAATATATGGAAGTTAAATAGCATACTCTTAAACAATCAGTGGGTCACAAAGAAATTGCAAGGGAAATAAGTAAATATCCTGAGACAAATGAAAACAAGAACACAACACATAAAAACTTTGTGATGCAATAAAGGCAATGCTGAGAAGTCAGTTTAAAGCCCTAAATGCTTATACTAAAAAGAAAAGAAACAGCAAAAATTAAAGACTTACATGCACACCTGGAGCAATTAGAAAAAGAACAGCAAACTAAGCCCAAGGCATGCAGAAATATAAGTAACAAAGATTAGAGAAGAAATACATAAAACAAACAATAAAAAAACAATAGAAAGAATTAACAAAACCAAAACTCTGTTCTTTGAAATGATCAAGAGAATTGACAAACACTTAGATAGACTGACAAAGAAAATATGAGAGAAGACGCAAATAAATAAAATGAGAAATGAAAGCGGGGCCGTAACTATTGACCCCACAGAAACAAAAAGGATCATAAGAGGTTACTATGGACAACAGTATGCACATTAAGCAACCTAGATAAAATGGACAGATTCCTAGAATACACTCCAACAACTTACACTGACTCTAGAAGAAAAAGAAAAAGAAGACAGCAACAGACCAATCAGATGTAAAGAGATCGAGTCAGTCATCCAAAACTTCCTAACAAGAAAAGCCTATGACCAGATGGCTTCATGGATGAATTCTACCAATTATTGCAGAAACAATTAATACCAGTCCTTCTTGGAACACTATCTAACTCATTCTATGAAGTCAATAACACTTTAATACCAGATCCAGATAAAGATACCACAAGAAAAGGAAACTACAGACCAATTTCTCTAATGAATATTGATGCAAAAATCCTCAACAAAATCCTTGCAAATCAAATCCAGTGGAACATGAAAAGAATTATACACCATAATCAAGTGGGTTTTATCTCAGGTATGCAAGGGTGGTTCACCATAATAAAATCAATTAATGTAACACACCACATTAACAAAATGAAGGGAAAAAAATACATGATTATCTCAATTTATGCAGAAAAGCCATTTGGCAAAATCCAGCATCTTTTCTTGATTAAAAAAACATTTTGAAAAATAGGAAAAGAAGAATATTACAAAGGAATATATGAAAAGCCCACAGATAACATCATACTTAACAGTGAAAGACTGAAAGCTTTCTTTTTAAGATCTGAAACAAGATAAGTATGCCTTCTGTCACCACTGATATTCAATGTTGTGCTGGAATTTCTAGCCAGAGCAGTTCGGCAAGAAAAAAAATAAAATAAAAGGCTCTAAATTGGAAAGGAAGAAGTAAAACTTTCACTCTTTGCAGATGTCATGATCCTATATACAAAAAGTGCCAAAAAACTGCAATGAAGCTACTAGAGCTAATAAACAAATTCAGCAAAGTGGCAGGCCTCAAGATCAACATACAAAAATCACTAGTGTTTCTATACATTGAGCAATCTGAGTAGGCACTCAAGAAAAAATATCCACTTAAACTAGCAACTAAAAGAATCAAATATCTAGGAGTAAATTTAACCAAAGATGTTGTGGCAGTTTGATATAGTTATGAATTCCAAAAATAGATATTGGATTATGCTTGTAAACGGGTCTGTTCATCTGGGCATGATTAAGTTATGATTAGGGCTTTGATTGGGCCATGTCAGTAGGGCGTTGAGCCCCGTCCCTTGGTAGGTCGGGTCTCAAATAAAAAGACTCGGCAAAGGACAGAGTAGGAGTTTTTGAATTGGAGTTCTGAAGCTGAGTTTTAATGCTGGAGCCCGGGGAAGCAAGCACACAGGAGATTGGTTGTGAGGAAGGAGAGAAGGCCCTGGTAAAAGAGATGAGCTGTTCTCCTGACAGTTCACAGCTGGCCTTGTGGAGAGAGGCAAAGCCTAGAGAGCCCTTGTGGATGAAACAGGGGAGCTGAACCTGGAGAGAAACGGAGCCCTGGGAAGAGAGGAACCCAAGAAGCATGAACCCTGGCAAACATTGGCAGCTTTCTTGCTCCAACATGTGGCAACAGACTTTGGTGAAGGAAGAAACTTATGCTCTATGGCCTGGTAATTGTAAACTCTAACCCAAATAAATACCCTTTATAAAAACCAACCAATTATTGGTATTTTGCATCAGTACCCCTTTGACTGACTAATACAGATATAAAGAACCTATACACAAAAAACTATTAGACCTTGTTAAAATAAAAGAAAACCTAAAGAAATGGAAGGGCATTCTGTGTTCATGGATTGAGAGACTAAATGTCTTTAAGATTCTACCTAAAATGATTTACATATCCAATGCAATTGCACACAAAATTCTAACAGCCTACTTTGCAGAAATGGGAAAAGCCAATTATCAACTGTATTTGGAAGGTTAAGAGGTCCCCAACAGTCATAAACATCTTTAAAAAGAAAAATGAAGTTGGAAGACTCACACTTCCTGACTTTAAAGCATATTACAAAGCTACAGTTGTCAAAACAGCATGGTGCCAGCACAAGTACCATACATATATAGAGAGAAAGAGAGAGAGATAGATGGAATCAAATTGAGAGTTCAGAATAGACTGTCCCATCTACAGCCAATTGATTTGTTTTAGGTATAATATTTCTGTTTATTAAGTGCAATAATTAGTTCGGGCATGAAATATATTACTGAATTTGAGTAATGTCTTTAAAGTCAAAATGTATTCATTAAAAATTATTCTTCTTGTTTAATTTTTACTAAATTTCAATTCAGTTATTCATTAGTGCAACAGACCAATATATTTTCCCTTTATGTTTAAATATAACTAAAGGGATTGATTCATTACTTGTTTCCCTTTTGTCTCCACCTAAAACTATTTATTTATTAATTATTCATTACTAGCATGATTATATCTATGATGTTCAATAATTTTCAAACATTTTCATTGTCTGAGTTTCTTTTCTGGTCATTATTATTATTTCTTTCATTTCATGTTTATTTTTTCAATTAATTTTTATTTTTAAAGAAGCTTTATATTATGTAAATGTTACATAAAAAATATAAGGGATTCCTGTAAGCCCCACTCCCACCCCCATCCATACTTCCCCACATCAACAACATCCCTCATGAGTGTGGTACATTTGTTACAATGGATGAACACATATTGAAGCATTGCTACTAACCATGGATTACAGTTTACATTAAAGTTTACACTCTGTCCTGCACAATTTTGTACGTTATGACAAAATACACAATGGCCTGTATCTGTCACTGCAATGTCATGCAGGACAACTCCAATGTCCCCAAAATGCCCCCATATTACACTTATTCTTCTTTCTTCCCTCTGCCATCCCTCAGAACCTCTGGTGGCCACTGCCTTTTTACCAATTATAAGAGTTCTTCCATTGCTAGAATAATAACAAGTCTCAAGTAGAATACTAATATGTTTACTTCAGTCCATTGTTCATTCCCCAATCTTGAGGATTTAGGGATGGTGATATCCAGTCTGCTTCTTATTGAGAGGGAGCTTAGATCCCATGGGGCAGATGGATGGAATTATCTTGCTTGCAGTTGCAGATACTCTCTGTTCCTTGGGATGGGTGCTGTCCATTATCATCTCCTTGTTAATTGTCTTGTGTGAGTCCAACGAACTGGAGAGTAAGTTTTGCAACTCTGCTGAAATTCAGGGCTCAACTGGCACATGGATGGATCAAAGATTTAAGTCTCGGGGACACATATTTATCAAGTTTAGTGCTAATTACAAGTTCAAGTAAAAGGGGCACAAGAGCCAGGTGCAGAGAACTTATAAAGCTGTGTAACTCTGTTACACTTGGGAACATAAATTCCAAAGTAAGGTCCACTGACAGGGTGCTGAATTCCTGAGCTGTCTGTCCTGCTTATAGTTTCT
The DNA here is from genome assembly GCA_004027955.1 of Chaetophractus vellerosus. NCBI lineage: Eukaryota > Metazoa > Chordata > Mammalia > Cingulata > Chlamyphoridae > Chaetophractus > Chaetophractus vellerosus. The sequence continues at coordinate 13,080 of PVKH010024548.1, forward strand.
GGATGTCTCTAGAGCGCTCAGGAGCCCCTCTATTTGAGGTACTGTTTACTGTGGCAGTCAATGAGATCCTGCTGAGACTTGCATAAGTGTAGACTCTGGTATGACTTCCTGACTCACTTTGAAGTCTCTTAGACATAAAAACTCATTTGTATTTACCATTTCCCCCTTTTGGTCAAGTTCTTTTTCCAGATGCATTGCTAGTTAGTCAATTGATTTTTGACAAGGCTGCCAACTCGACTCAATTGGGGAAGAATAGACTCTCCAAAAAAGGGTGCTGGGAGAACTGCATATCCATAAACAAAAGAATGAAGAAGGACCCATCTCTCATACCACATATAAAAATTAACTGCAAAATGAATCAAAGACTTCAATATAAGAACCAGGACTAAAAACTCCTAAAAGAAAATGTAGGGAAAACTTTTCAGAATCATGTGTTATGCAATGGTTTCTTAGACTTTATACCCAAAGCAAAAGCAATGTAAGAAAAAGATAGATAACTAGGACCTCATCAAAATTAAAAATGATTGTGT
>PVKH010024549.1:0-13604 GCA_004027955.1 Chaetophractus vellerosus
TTTTTCTTTCTTTTTTTTTTTACTTCTGGCTTTTGGAATCTGTGCCTTCTTCAGGTTATGGGAGTTATTGTGGCAAGGAGGGCCCTCTAGTGTCATATTTGTGCCCCAGGAAAGACTGAGTACTTGTCATCTGGTAGTGTGACTTGGAGAGCTGACAGAACTAACCAATACTTTTTCCCCCCTGACCCTACAGTTAGATCAACATGCCTTCTCTCCTGTTGCTGGAAGCCATCTGTATCTTCTTGTTTTCCAGAGGTAAGACAGTTTTGGTGGGGAATAAGATGCTGAGGAAGTATGGTTTGCTTCACCTCCTATCAGTTTTAACTCTTGAATCCATCCGTTTCTCTCCACTGCATGGCCACCTCCTTGTCTAAGCCCCATCGCCTCGTACTTGGACCACTGCAGTAGCCTCCTGACCAGTCTCCCTGGGTCTGTGGGGTCCTCCTCCCACCTGATCTCTACACAACACAGGGGTTCTGATCCTGTCTGAACCCCTCGCCCCCTGCAGCCTCTCCCCCATGCCTAAAGCTTTTAAGTGATTTCCCCCTGCTCTGAAGACACCCTGCCTGGTCTGTCCCTGTACCCACCTCATATCCACCTGGGGTCCCTCTCCCCTTGGGCTGCAGCCACCCACTCCTTTCAGGCCTGCCCAGCATCCTTGCTCCCTCCCACCAGAGGGGTTCTGGATTACGTTGGTCCTTCTGCCTGGAACACCCCTTCTCCTCGACACCCCCACCCTGGTAAACTGTTAGTCCTTGAGCTCCAAGCACAGTTCCTCAGGGACCTCCAGATCAGACCACATCCCCTATCACAACCTCCCATAACCCTGAGTATCTCTGCTCAGAGCCCTTAACACAGATAGGATTTTGCTTTTATGTGAATTTTAAAAAATTAATGCCCATTTTTTCCCCCTGAATATAAGCTCCATGAGGAAAGAGACTGTATATATTCTTTATTCACCTCCCTGTATAATCTCGGCACCTGTTGCATGTTCAAGAAATAGATATTAATGATTGAATAATGGAGCAAATCAGCTTGCTTTTTATTCCTCACTTTGCCCCTCTCAAGTTCTAGTATGAGATGGTAGGAAAATATGACATGATATTGTAGGAGTATGAGATGGTAGGAAAGTATGACATATTGTAGAAGTATGAGATGGTGAAGAATCTGTGTGACCTGCTGGTTGTTGCCCTACAAGTATGAACACATGGACCGGGTGGCCGAGCTGTCTGAGTCTAGCTCAGGATCCTCTTCTGTAAAACCAGGGCTCTGAGATTCCTTCTGCCTCTCTGGTCTGCATTTTGGTGAGTAGCTGTGCTCTGTCTGCTGAGCTGGCTGCTGTTACCACCTGCCCGTTCCCCAGAGCCAGGGCAAGTTGAGGCAGGCTGGAAGAAGGGGCTGGTTGCTCCTGCCTGCCTGCTCAGACAGCCTGCCCCCCTCCCCAGCACAATTCAAGCCAAGCCTGGCTGGGCAGATAGTGTAAACAGTAGGTTCGTGGCCAACAGGCGGTGGTGAGATGTTTGGGAACAGGTCCTAAAGGAGGTTCTGCTCCAGCTGGTCATGCAACCTTGCCTTCTGTGGCTCTGTCCAGTCTACAGAGCATGTTCACTTCGCTGGGATTTACAGATGAGTCAGGGGAGGACCAGAGAGGCTGTGTGACTCACTTAACATCACACAGTTCTTGGTACAAAGCTGAGATGAAAACCCAGGTCTCTTGACTCCTGGGCTGGCCCCACCTCTCTGGGTGGTGTGGGTAACAGGGAGTGGGGGGAGGGGGAAGTGAACAAAAATTACCTCTCTAATCCTTAGTCTGTAAAGTGAAAGGCTGTGACCAGATTAGTGATTCTCAACCCTGGCTGCTCATTAGCATCACCCGGGAGCTGAAAGTTCCGACACCTAGGCAGATTGTCTTTAGAGTTGCCACGCACCAGTCAGCTTCCGGTTCCTGACGTGATTTCGCAGGGCACAGGGGTCATGTCATCGAGCCTGCAGGTGGGACGGTGGAGCTGGCTGCTTGTTCAGCATACTCAAGGGGAGGGCATTTCAGCTGAGCAGACGCTGCCTGGTCAAAGATAGGGTGATGGGTTTGCACTGGGGAGTAGTCAAGGGAGGGGCGCCCTGAAAGATAGAGCTGCCAGGCAGGTTGGGACCAGCCCAGGGGGCGCCTGGTGAACGGGCTGACCAGCAGCAACCTCCAGGGGGCGCTGCAAGCCAGAGGCAGCCACCCTACACCTGACATCGCCCCCTACCTTCCCAAGGTGCAAACCCCATAAGCCCGCCCTCCCTGTGCTGTTGCTCTGTGATACCTGCTTTCCTCCCAGTCCCTTCACCTTGACTTCTTTCCCAGTGGCCCATCACAGTCACGTCCTTCTCGCCCCCTTCCCCTGGCTTTTCCAGGTCCTGGGCTCTGCTCGCCCCAGCTTTGTTTCCTCTGTGCTCACCCATGAGACACAGGCATTTAAAAGGCATCGCTTATGTTTCTTCTGCCACTGGGATCTACCATGTGCAGTTACGGACAGGATGGTGGCTTTCCAAAATATACCTCCAGGTGACACCTTATTGGCATCAAGACTTCTGTCATGGTTGGCTTGTTCTAAATACTTCGTTTAGTTTTGCTGAAATTCTGTGGCTTCCTCAGCATGTTACCCCTGCCCTGAAAGTTTGATTTATTGTTATTGATTGCTCATATGCCATTATTGCAATTTTACTGGGTATCAAAAGGGAAAAAAAAATTTTCCCACAAATTCCTATCCCAGCACTTTTTAGCCCTTGTTCATATTAATTGTACGGAGCAAATATGTCAAGATTCATTGGCCCATACCCCATCTCTTTGGAAATGCATTATTTCCAGCATTCCTCTGGCATAAATAACATTGAAGGAAGTGTCTTGATGTGTTCTTTTTCCGTTTCTAAAACTATTTTCCCTTAGGATGAATTCCCAGGTGTGATACCACAGGTGTAGGGTGTGAAGAATTCTTATAACTCTTAATTCATTTGACCAAATTGTTTTCTAATAGGGTTGTAGCAATTCACAGTGCCACCACTGGGGGAAATATGTTCTCATTTCATCTTTCCCCAATTATATTAAAATTTAAAATGGTATCTCATTGTTTGAGTTAAAACATATAGTCGCTTGTTTGAACATTTTCCTTCCTGCTTTTTAAATGAGGTCTTTTATTTCATCTACACATTGTTTGTGCACTTCCAAGGTTCCTTTTTTTAGGAGGTAACGGGGATTGAACCAAGGACCTCATACAAAGCAGGCGCTCAACCATTGAGCTACACCTGCTTCCCCAAGGTTACTTTTTATGGCAGTGAGGTTTTTTTTTTTTTTTTTTCCAGAGGGAGGCTTGCAAAGGTGGACCTAGAGATAGTGTAGAGAGCGGCACCGCAGAGGGGCCCCTAATTAGTCTGCTTAGCCAGGGTGAACGTCCAGTCAGAACTGCAGCTCTCAGTAGCCTATGTGTGCGTTCTTTTTAACAGCTTTCATTGCGGTAACGTATGTATACTGTAAAACTTCCCATTTTAACCATTTTCAAGTGTGTAATTCATTGGCATTAATTATATTCACAATCTTGTGCTACTGTCACCATCCTCTGTTACCAAAACATTTTCATCACCCCAGACAGAAACTGTGTCCCACTAGGCAGTAACTCCCCATTCTCCCTCCCAGCCGCTGGTAACCTCTAATGTACTTTCTGCCTCTATGAATTTATTTATTCTAGATATCTCATGTAAGTAGAATTATATCATTTTTGTCCTTTTCTGTCTGGCTTCTTTCACTTAGAATAATGCTTTCAAGGTTCATCTGCATTGTAGCATGTATCAGGCCTCCATTCTCTTCATGGCCGAATAGCATTCCACCGTGTGGATGGACCTCGTTTTCATCCGCTCATCTGTGGTGGACTTTGGGTCGGCCCACCTTCTGGATGCTGTGAACACTGCTGTACAAGCATCTGTTGGAGTCCCTGTTTTCAGTTCTTTGGGTATATACCTAGGAGGGGAACTGCTGGGTAATATAGTAGGTCTATGTTTAACTTTTTGAGGAATCACCGAACTGCTTTCCACAATGGCTGCACCAGTTTACATTCCCATCAGCAGTGCATGAGGGTTCCGATTTCTCCACATCTTCGCCACTCTGCATGCATTTTTAATTTCGCCCTTCAAAATAACCATGTTTAAATATAAAGATACCTGGTAGAAGTGAGGTAATTGGGGGGTTACTTTATGCTATCCACCTGGTAATTTTTGAGATACAAATATTAAACTCGTCCACATTCCTGTTTTCTCACCTGTTACCCGTTCATCAAGTTCACTCTGCCTGGTATAACTGCTTCTGGTGTTTTCTCTCCTAGCACCCCCATCCCTTCCTCTTCAGGAAGTCCATGTAAGCAGGGAGACGATTGGGAAGATTTCAGCTGCTAGCAAAAGTAAGCCCATGTTTGACTTAATCTCAAAACACCCTCTCGGGGAAACCACGTAACCCCAGACACTTTCCACCGCATGCCCATCTTCCTTTCACGCTGTGGCCAGAGTCATTTTCCCAAATGGGCCTGAGCAAGTCACTGTCCTGCATGAAAACTCAGGAAATCCCTGTGGCCACATTTCTTTGCCCGTGCTTTGAGGTTGTCTGATTCACGGCCATTGTCTACCAGTCCCGTCCTCCGCCATATTCCTTCCCCTTCTACCCTGATTGGCATTCCCTCCTCATGCCGTAGCCACACCGGCCCCTGCTGTTCCCAGAGGTCCCGCATGCCCTTTCCTCAGCCAGGATGCCCTCTGTGACAACCCCCACCCACTGTCCATACTCGGGGCCCATGCTGTCTTCTAGGGGTGCCTTCTCTGACAACCCTTCTTATATTCTCATGATGAGGTGTTGCGGGTACAGACCTGGAAGCCAGGCAGCCTGGGTGGATTTTGTTTTTTTTTAATTAGAAAAACTCTCAACAAATTATGGAAGCATGACTTAAAAAAAAAACCCTACCCAGGCACATTTATTTTATTTAATCCTAAACTAAATTTTTGATTCCCGGGTCTACCACTTGTACTTTGGCTTTGGGAAAGTGACTTAATTGCCGTGCGCCTGAGGGGGAATATGTGTAGTAACCTGCCCCCTTGGGTGGCTGTAAGAATTAAATAAAGTAATACATATAAATTATTGGGAGCAGCTCCTGGTATTCAGTAAAGGTGCCGTCAGTGCTGGCTCTTCCTCCTACTTTAACTCTGCCTGACTGCATTCCTGACCAGGCTGTATCCCTTTGAGAGCTGGGACCAAGGCTTTTTGGCATCTGTCACTAGCCCCGTAGACCCAGCCCCCCATATGGGGCTCGGTAAGTGGTGCTGGCGTCGTCTTTATTACGCTCTGCCCCTGGTGGGTGTATGCTTCTGCTTCAGAGAAGGGCTGGCTCTGGGGCCTTCTGCGGTGGTGGTTTCCCCATCAAGCTAGAGGAGCAGCGTCTCAGCCCACCACCAGGTCCTTTCTGCCCTCACCCTGCTTTGTGAGTGAGACTCGACTTGCAGCTAGACTGCGGGCAAGCTGGTGGCCACCCGTCTGTCCCACCCTCTCCTAGCGATGCGGTGCTCAGCTGCGGCGGACGTCCTGTTTCTGTTGGATGGCTCTCACAGCGTGGGGAAAGGGGGCTTTGAAAGGTCCAAGCACTTTGCCATCACAGTCTCTGATACTCTGGACATCAAGCCCGAGAAGGTGAGTGCAAGTCTTGTTGGTCTTTGTATTAGGGCGTCTTGGGTTGCAGGTGACAGAAATCCAGCCTTAAGCAGAAGAGGGCATTTACTGACTTGGGGAGACCAAGGGTGTGAATGCTGGTTCCAGGAGGGATAGTTTCCAAGGGCTCAAGTGAGCTTATCAAGCCTCCTTCTCTTATTCTCCTTCTCTCAATTTTGCTGTCCTGTGTTGGCCCATTCCCAGGAAGATTTTCCTTATATAGCAAAATTGCCCTGCACTGTCCTTTAAGCTAGTGACCTAGTCAAAAAGAAAGTGTCCCTCCTTCCCTGTCCATCTGGCAAAAGTCCCAGGGAGGGCTCCAATTGGGCAGGCTTTGGTCACCTGATAATCCCTTGACCAATCATAGCAGTGTGGAGGAAGTGATTCTCTGCTATATCTGAGTCAAGTGCCCATCCACGTTTTGGGGGTGGAGGGTGAACACAGGGATTTTGTTCCCCATTAAAAGGGGGATGTAGGAGAGGGAAAGCATGTTGACCAGCAAAATCTGTACCTCCCTCACAGTGCTAGAGGCTTAAGAAGACGACCAGCTCCTCCCTGGTTCTCTGTCCCCTGGAAAGGAGCTCCTCCTGCCTAAATGACTCTAGCCAGCACCTTCATTTCTTGTTCTTCTGGCTGTCCCCAATCCAGATAGCAGTTCTTAAGCAGCAGCAGAGTGTGGGAGCTCTGGCTCTTTATTTCTAAGAGGAGCATTTTTGACCAACCCAACAGAAAAATGGGCAATGAATACAGACAAACAGTTCCCAGAAAACAAAACACAGATGGCCCTTAGACATATGAAAAGATGCCCAACTTTGCTCTGACTGATGTAGCAGTTTTTACTTACTGGATCAGTGAAAATCCAGACTTTGGCAAATTTTAGGAAACTGCACTTCCCACGCACTGCTTGTGGGAGTGTAAATGGTACATCCTCTGGGGGGTGGGATTCCGACAATATCCACCAACGTTACAAAGGTTTGAGCGCTTTGACTCAGCAGGCTCACTTCTGGGAATTTATTTTACAGATACCCCCACAGGAGCAAATAACACACATACAAGATTACTTATTGCAGTTTTGTAATAGCAAAAGATTTCAGACAATTTGAATGACCGTTCACAGGCGACAGGTTAAATGCATTATGATACATCTATGTAATGGAACAATGAGCAGCTGCAGAAGGTGAATGAAGCTTTCTAGGTGTTGATATAGAAAGGCACCAAAACAAATTCAGTGTGAAAAGTAAAGTGCAAATGGTATGCATAATGTTACTTTTTAGGTAAAAAATAAAGGGATGAATAAGAATCTATATTTGTATTTGCTTATATATGCATAAAGAAACTGAATTTTTAAGAAGCTAAGGACAATGGTTTCCCATTGAATGGAAGGCCAGGAACTGGGTAGATGAGCCCAAGTACAAGGAAAGACTCATCAGTGTAGACTTTTTCTTATACTTTCTGGATTTTGAACCATGTGTCATTACCTACTGAAAAACCAAACAAAAAATGTAAAAAGGGACGTTTTGGTCCAGAAAGCCATAATTACTTGAATTAGAGATTAGTTGCATATAGGTTGAAGAAGAAAGTGGTTTTGGGGGATGACATTCCTAGGCTAATCTTAGGAAAAGTGCTTGGATTTAGGAGCAAAAGAGGCTTCTTAATTAGGGCCAGATTTTTCCCAGTATTGCATGTCATTGTGGGAGAGTGAGCAGTTACTCCGGAGCTCGGGCATCTGAGGCATCATTCAGTCCAGGTGTGAGCAGCCTAGATGTTCCCACGGTGATGGCCACTCAGCAGAGACCCTGCAAGGGCCAGGGCCACGGACACTGGTGCTGGGTCTCCTACAATGAAGCGATTCCCTCTGTAGTCCCACTGGTCATTCATGGAGGCAGCAGCATAAAGATCGAACACTGTTGACCGTGGCATTGATGTAGTGTGTCCTGAAATGGGTGGCCTGGAGATGCTGAGGACAGCAAGTTGGGAGGGAAGAGCTGAAGCGCTGTTAGTGAGTGCTTTACAGAGGAGGGAACTGGGACTCACAGAGGTAAGTCGCTGCCCAGGGTCACATAACAAGCTCAGGACAGAGCTAAGAGTGGAAGAACTGGATGCTTGACTCTCAGGCCATTTGTTCATTATGCCATTTGTCAGAACGAGGGGAAGACACTCAGAATTCCCACCCTGCTATCACAGAGCAAGTGGACAGCAGGCAGGATGGCACTGGGGGGCAGAGGGAGGGAGGACTGATGGAGGTCAGCATCCTTGGAAAGAGGGTGTACGTGGTAGGAAAACCATGTTGAGCAGCTGCCTGACTCACAGCTCCTCATAGTTCAGAGGATGTAATCTTGATGTCACCAGACCACATCTAAAATGTGATGTTGAGTTCTGGGGGCTGATTTTTCAGTGAGATATTGGGAAACTGGACAGTGCTCGAAATGGAGCCTAGAAACTTCCACACATGAGGGAAAAGAGGTAAATGAGGGTGCAGAACAGCTCTCTTTTATTAAGAGGGCAGAACCTGTTTTTATTATTCAAGGAGTTAGATTTAGGCTTAACCTGAGAAACTTTCGCAGCAAGGGTTGAGAAAAGCAGTTGGGTGAGTGAGTGGGTGCCCCCGCTGACCTCCAGGATGCTCAAATGGGCCTGCTGGAATGCTGTAGAAGGGTTTTGGCATTATGGCAATTAAAGATGATTCAATCTGATTTGTGGATCAGGTTTTATGTTTTTGCAGCTGTGTTTTTGTGTTGTCTTATTTCCTTATATATATATATACACACCTTGCTTTACTTTCTATAACTTCAGTTTTCAGGATGAGATTTTCAAGTAGCTATAAACTAAGGTTTTTTTTCTGGATGCTTTCTTGTTGAGGTGGATTTAAAGGTGTTTGAAGTCTGTCTCTCAATACTTAAAAACTGAGGCGTTAACTTCCTGACTAAAATATAATGATTGCAGCAGAGTGTTTACAGTGCGGTGGGAAACTGGGGCTGGCTGGCTTCTGAGCATGCAGTAAACCGAAGCAGATAAAAGGCAACTGTTTTGCTCCTAAACCACCAATTAAATGTGTGGTTTAACCACTGACTTAAACTGTTTCCTTCTTGTTTTGTTTTGAAGTTTTATCCTTCCTGTTTAACCCAAATAAATACAACCAGCTGTTGTTCTCAAGGGAGTTTTATTTATTTTTTAACTAATTCATTCACATGGTTCAATAAAAAGGTGAAGTGAAAAGCCTTCCTCCCACTCACACATTGGCCATTTGCCAATCCCCTACCAGCTTTCTTGAGTATCCTTCCAGAATCACTTCATGCAAAAACAAGCAAATATAAACATAAAGTTTTATTTGCCCCCTTTATACGCAAATGGGTAGCCTACTATATACACTGTTCTATCTCTTGCCTTTTTTCTCCCTACTTACTTTATTTTGGGTATATTTCTTTTATCAATTCATAGGTGTATATTCTTTTTTTTAAATAGCTGGTTAATATTCCATTGCAACAAATAAAATAAAAACAAAACAAAAATATTCCATTGCAAAGATTTACCAAGGTTTAATTAACCAATCCTCTATTGATGGACATTTACTATTACAAATACATGGTGATGAGTAACTGTGCCTATTTGTCATTTTATTTGTATGAAAATATATCTGTAGGATAAATTCGCAATAGTCCTATATGTCTGTGATTTTCAATAAATATTGACAAATTGTCCACCATGGAGGCTGCCCTAGTTCATGTTCCTACTGGCAATGCTTGAGATCATTAGTTTCCCTTCAGCCCTGCAAATATTGTATTTGTGCCAAGCTGACATGGGAAACTGTTATCTCAGTGGGGGAGGTCAAGCATCTTTCCTTACGTTTGAGCCATTTGTATTTCCTGTTTTGTGAACTCGGTTCGTATCCTTTACCCATTTTCTGCTAGTTTGTTGGCCTCTGACATATTGATTCCTAGGAACTGTTTATATATTGGGGAAACTAGCCCTTTGTCTCTAACAAGAGTTGCAAATATTTTTTCATTTAGTTTTAGTTATCTGATTGCATTATGGCATGTTTTGCCATGTAGAAGTTGCTTTATTTTATATATCAGATTTATCTACCTTTTCTCTTATGGCTTCTGAAGGTTAAGTCATAGTAAGGTCTTTTCTACTTCAAAGTTATGGAGGAATTCTCCCAAGACTTCAATTTTCACATTTAAATCTTGAATCTATTTGCAATTTATCCTTTATATTTTATGGATGGCTCTCCAGTTATCCCAATATCATTTACTGACTAGACCATCTTTTCGCTCCTGGTTTGAGATGTCCCCTTTATCACATACTAAATTCAAGGGAGATCACGAAAGTATGCCTTCTCTGAGTTTGTCTACTTCTCTGTCTTCCAGTGTCTATCTCCCCCACATGCCCACCCGAGACTTAAATTTCTTCACGTATAACATACCCAACGGCTCCTCCTCTGAACTTCCTTCTTCTGGAAGCTCCCGCTCATGGGCTGAGCTGACTGGGAGGTGATGCAGCCAGCCTGCTGGAGCAGAGTTCTTTGATCATCTTCTAAGCACCAGGCCTGTTAAGGGATCAGCAGTGAAGGAATTCAAGGAGTGGGCAGGAGGAAGCTTCATTGCTTAAACATGAATCTGTTGGCTCATTTGAAATCTTGGCCAGAATTAGGGTCTAATTCTGAGAATAGTGACTGAGAATGTCTTTTCTCCAGGGTTTTTCGAGAGCCAATGATGAGGTGTAGTGTTGGGCCGTTGAGAGGAACCTAAATGTTTATAGCTGCCTCTGCTCGAGTCACACCAGTGTCTCAAGGGTCCAGAGAATGACTTTATTCAGTTTCCTTTCTCCAGTTTTGCAAGGCGTTGGTTTTTTCCGTCACAGCCTCCTTCTCAGGAGGATGCCAAAATCCATGTGGACTCTCATGCCCTCCACTTCGTAGGTACTTTAGCTCCAGGAATGCTTGTCTCAGTTTAGGGTGCTGATTGTCCCCCAGTCTGACTCTGGTTTGGAAACCTGCTTCTTCCCTAGGTTGGCAGGAGCAGGCTGGGAAAGGCTGAGCACCTAGCTGAGGAGCTGACGGAGGGTGGCCGAGGTCTGCTTCTGCAGCACCCTTCGTGGGGCCAGCGGACATTTAGCTGAAGGCTGTGCTGAGCCTGACGAGGCATCCTGTCCACCTGGGCCTAGTGCAGATCAAGATCATAGGCTAAGGCCTGGCTCCCTTTCTTACTTGCTGTGTGGCTTCAGGCAAGATCTGCATACTCTCTACATTCTAGTTTCTCCAAAAGTTATGCAGGTATTCATAGAGTCCCTAGCAATTAAATAGATCATGCACACATTCACCTGGCAATAAGTGTGAGCCCCGAGCCTGCTTTCCAGGGCTCACAGCCCAGCCGAGAGAGCTGCCAGAATGCTTAGCTGCCTCTGGGGCAATGTGGGTCGAAAAGATTGAATTGGGGGTTGTCTGTGCAGAACACAGGCAGGTCAACTGTTTCCTTCCAGATTCTCCTCCTGGTCTTTGGAACCTCCTTTGAGGTTGGGGAAGGCTCTGGCACTGGTGTTTGTTGAGTAGGCAGGAGGCAGGGCTGTTAACCTTTCTTGACCCTTTGTTCCTCTTAGGAATGTTTATTACTTGTTCCTGATCTGGGCTCCTGGGCCCCCTGTCTCCTACTGCAGGTCAGAGTGGGAGCCTTGCAGTTCAGTTCTGTTCCTTATCTGGAATTCCCCTTGGATTCATTTTCAACTCGTCAGGAAGTGAAGGCGAAAATCAAGAGGCTGGTTTTCAAGTAAGTATGATTAGACGTGCCATGCCACAGGTAGGACGAAGCCAGCTGTGCCTATAGTGGCGTCGTCGAAGGCTTGTGGCCCTGCTCCTGACCCCACCGCTTGTTCGCTGAAGGCGGGAGCCGAGAGGTGGGAGGCTTTATCTCCAGCTGTGCACAGGGGTTTAAGGAGGACTCCCATTTTCAAGGCTGCCCCTTACTGTTGCATAGTGATGTTAACTGCAGGAGGCGGCTTCTGGGCAAGAAGAGGAGAGTATTTACTGCTGCTCTGTGCAGGTGTCAGTTACCTGGGAGAAAGGCTCCTGAAGGGTGGAAACTGTGCGAAGAACACCGTGTTCATGTCCCAGCTCTGCCCCTGGTGACCACTGCAGCTCGGGCAACTCCCCACATGTCTCTGAGCCTCCTTTCTGTGATCTGGAGGCTTCTCTGTTATTAGTGCTTCTCTCTAATTCAGAGTGCTTTAAAAAATCGCAATCACTGTTTATGAGCTTAGACACACCCGATTAAGTATGTGTATGTAGTAGGGTCATCACTTTACTCGCATGGCAAGACAGCTGGTGTGTGTGTAGTAGGTGTGGACATAGGTTATATGCACTTGTGTATGTGTGTGGAGTGTACGTGTTTACATGTATAGGTATTTTGTGTATTGTACACCTATCTGTATGGGTACGTGTATACACACACATATAACTGATACAGTGCTCTTCATGAGCCCTCGCAGAAGAAAAAGAATGGCTTTAACTTGCCAATTGCTGCTCTGATCCCTGGATTGTCTCTGGTCTCTGCTGCCCCTTGTGCCAGTGCCCGCCGAAGTTCATGGTCTCAGCCATTTACTCCTGTTGCCTCCAGTTGCAGAGGCCCTGAGCTCTGTGGCCCTTGCTTCAGTCACAGGTCTCAGTAGGTCCTCCAGTGCTCTGGGCAAGCCCTGGGCACAGCGGGAGCTTTGGAGGACCTGCAGGCCCCAGGCAGGTCACACGGAGCCCTGCGGGCTTTATCCCAGGCTATGCTTCTCTCCATGGGTGCCCTGAACAGAAGGAAGCGCAAGTCAAATGCAAGAAAGTGCAAAAGGGAAAAGCACAGCAGTGTGCTTTAAAGGAGACATTGGTATATACTGGCCTTTCCCTGGGAGACTGACCCTTGGGGCCTCCAACAAGTGGTTTCCCATGGAGAGCAGTTTCAGCCTCGCTGCTGGCATGGACTAGTACTTGTCAAAGTGAGGTCCTAACATCCCCTGGGGCAGAACTGCCTGAGAGCCATGTTGAAAATGCAGATGCCGGCCTCCTCCCCAGCCCTACTGAATCAATCTCTGGTCTTAGGATCCTAAGGAATGTGCACTTTTAACAGCGGTCCCCCCACTGCCCTCTGTCCTGTGACTGTTATGCACGATGTTTTTTCAACAGCTCTTTTGAGATATAATTTACATACCATAAAGTTCACAACTTAATGTGTACGATTCAGTGTTTTGAGTACGTTTACAGAGTTATCAACTATCACCGTAATCTCATTTTAGAACGTTTCTGTCATCCCCAAAATAAACCTTGTGAATAGACATCTCTCCAGAGAAGGTATACAGATGGCCAATAAGCACATGAAAATATGTTCAACATCCTTAGCCATCAGGGAAATACAAATAAAAACCACAAGGAGATACTACTTCCTATTCATTCGGATGACTAAAATAAAAAAGACAGTGACAAGCGATGGTGAGGGTATAGAGAAATTGAGAACCTCATACACTGCTGGTGAGAATGTAAAATGGTGTAGTTATTTTGGAAAACAGTCTGGCAGTTCCTCCAAATGTTAAACATAGAGTTACCATATGACCCAGCAATTCCCATCCCAAGAAAAATGAAAACATCTTTCCATGCAAAAACTTGAACACAGATGTTCATAGTAACCTTGCACATAATAGCCAAAAAGCAGAACCAGCCCAAATGTCCATCAAGTGATGAATGGCTAACAAAATGCGGTATAGCCATACAATGGGCTGTTATTCAGCCGTAAAAAAGGAATGAAGTTACTGATGCATGTTATAACGTGGCTGAACCTTGAAAACAGTAGGCTAAGTGAAGGAAGCCAGGCACAGAAGGCCACGTAGTCTATGACCCCACTTACACAAAGTA
>PVKH010024550.1:0-13603 GCA_004027955.1 Chaetophractus vellerosus
TTACCTGGTAAGCATGCAAAAATTCCCCTGCAGGTTTTGTTAGGAATCCCTAAAGCAAGATACTGATGTAATCCCAGGCTTACCTTTTCGTTTTAAGAGAATAACTGGAAATATAATGGAAAAGGGAGAGAATGAGGCAGAATGACTAAGAGTTACACACAAGCCATATCTATATAAGGACTAACTACTTTAAATTTTGTCCAGATTAAAGAGCTGCAGTGTACATAAAATAGGAAAAGGAAAAGACGAAGGGAAAATAACTTAATTTTCTTTTTTTTTAAGATTTATTTTTTATTTATTTATATATCCCCCCTAGCCTCTTGTTCTTGCTGTGTTCATTTTGCTTTTTTTGCATTCTTCTGTGTCTGCTTGTCTCCCCCTGCTGCGGCATCCCGCCAAGTCAGTTCACCGCATGGCAGCTTGCCTGCTCGCAGCGGCTTCCCCTGTTCTCGGCGGCTTTCCTTCTTGAGGCGGTCTGCCTGCTCAAGCAGGCCCCAGGAACCGAACCCGGGGCCTCCCATGTGGTAAACCAGCGCCCTACCAATTGAGCTACCGCTGGTTCCCATAAACAATTTTGAAGAAAATTATGAATGAATCACCTGATAATGAAATCTTAGTTTCTGATTATTTATGAGGTTTAAAAAAATTACCTCTAAAATGCAATGTTTTTTATTATATGAACTTCATAAGTTTAATAAATTTCATGTTATTAACTGAGATTTAAGTTACCAAAGGCAATAAAACAATAAAATATTATAATTTTTTCTGTCTAGCGAATACTAAAGTAATACATTCAAATTTTTAATTATGCAAAATCAATCACCTTTTAAAAATTGCCTAAATAACAACTTATTACAAACTTATTAAAGAGGCACAAAGGTCACAACTTTGAAAAGATTATAGTTCTTTTCAGGCGAAAATGCAGCCACTCTTCCAATGTTCCTCAATTCACTGCTCACAATGTGCTAGACTTGAGTATGGAAATCAAAGTAGACAAGCACTATTCCTATTTCTTTCCAGGCAAAGAAGTAGTCTATCTCACCTTTATTCATTCACTTATTCATTCAGCTGCAGTTTATTGAGAAGCTACTATATGTGAGCCATTTTACTAGGTGCAGGGAATTCGATGTGAACAAAATCAGATGCAATACTTACCTTCTTGTAGCTTGCTGTCCATGACTAAAGATGCCATTAATGGAAGAACAAATGAGGTCCAGGGCTAAGAAGAAGAGGTGCATAAGAAAACGCAAATCTAATCATACCTCTGTAATCCTTTCGTGTTTAAGTATAGTGTAAGAATAAAGAAGACACATTTATATATATGAGTGTTGTGTTTATACAAAAGGGAAAACTATTAAGCATGTGCAAAGAATTTGGAATGAGAAATCCTGCATTTGGTTGTGTCCTGGTGCTTCTTTCACGGTTTTGTTTCATAACCTTAGTCAGGGTGCTTAACTCTCAAGATTTACTCATCTGTAAAGTGGGAATAAATTTAAGATTAAAAAGAAAGACCTGCCAATGATAAACATCATGAGAAGACCAAATGCGATAAAATGCATGAAAGCGTGTTTTAAATTGTAAAGAGCTATGATATATTATATGACATTAATCAACAAAGTACCACATGAAGCACTTCTTAAGCTCTCTTTGAGCTTATTCTATGAATGCTCATTAGTGATGGTCTGTTTGAAGTGTTTATTGAGGTGAGAATTGCAGATCCACAAATTGCCCATCCTTTTTTTGGCATTTAATTATAAAAATAAACTGATTGGTGTTTAAAAGACTAGAGTCTGCAAAATGGCTTCACTTTTAGAATTGACTTTTTAGTGGTTCTTGAAATTCCTTTTGTCTGTTAAATTGTCCCTGGAGGATTTTTAAGAATTACTTAGTTGAAATTCCTATGAAAACAAACTTACTTTTAATGTAGTCACAGTTCCATACATTAAGTTATGGAGATAAACTCAGGTTTCCAAAAAATGTTCCTTGACTAAAATATAAACATGCAGGCTTTCCAACTTTTGTAAAATGGGTCAAAATTAAATTTCAAGAGTGAAATGTTTCCTTAATGTTTCCTTAAATGAACTGTTGACAAGTTTTTGGAACATTTCAGTATAAAAATTTGGCTTCTCTCACAGTAAGGTTTCTTCTGTACATATTGTTAAAATCTAGTCATCACACAACCATAGATCCAGAATTTTCATTTTTGTTCCAAAATGTCACTGGAAGGGAGTTTGTCCTTGAAAACTGCATAAAATTTACAGTAGAATATTTGTAAAAGTGGAATGCTAAAATAGATCTGCTTTGATTCCTTGGTAAAGAGAAAAGAAGGGCACGAAGCTTCAGCTTCTATTTACCCTGGCATTAACTCAAGATAAGCCTTAAAATTACTTTTTGGTGTACAAACAGTGTGGTTTCTCCATCAAAAGGTTATTTGTTATAAAAGGGCTTTATTCTGTAAGACATTGGGTACATTCACTTTTTAATTAGAGCCAAACCCTGGGCCAGTGTGAGGTCAAAATCACATCTTTTTATGATGCTCTTTTTCCTTATTATGAAAAGTAATAACAAGTGCAACAGAACCGATTTCTTTCTCAGGGGATTTTCTCAAGTTAACTGCACCATGAAAAAAAAATTAACCATAAACTAATGCCTTGCTTTTTCTCTTTTAATGTCTTAAAAGCTTCTTTAAACATTACAATATGGTACAGAAAGGTAATGTTAGGGTAAGAATGGGGTTCTGTGATTAACGTCACAGCTGTTGTAGCTCCTATTACTCTGACACTCAGTGAATGAATGAATGAACATGTGAATGAACAAATGAATGTGCTTTTAAATGAGACAGAACATTCTATTTTTTTCAAACCCTGACAGTTGGGCAGGCAACAAAGAACAGTGCCAATCAAGTACAAATTTTATGCTGCTGCAGCAGTTATTGTTGAGAGTCCTGGATAGTACTAAGATAGTCGACCAAAGGGGTGCTGATGCAAAGTACCAGAAATCTGTTGGCTTTTATAAAGAGTGTACAAGATGGCAGATGATCTCTGCCTGGTCTATCTTTCTTTATTCCTCTTCAGGCTCTGTGGGCCCAGATTCTTCTGACCTCAGCTGTAGGCTGGCATAGGGCTCATCTCTCTTCCTGGGGCTTTAGCTGTTTGAGCTTTCTCCTTTCTGTCATATGGCAGGACTGAAATGACCAAGTTCTCCCCTCTTCCATGTCTAAGGAGCTCTCTCTCTTCCTGTGTGTCTTCTTGAGTCAGTGCCTGTTTATATCAGCCCACCAAGGGTATGGGACTCAACCCTGAGTCACATCCTACTGACGTGGTGGAATCAAAGCCCAGGGTTTGGGAATATACAAAAATGAGGAGAAGCCTCGCGGGCCATGGCTTTGAGAGTGGCACTACTGCAGAGCACCTCGTGACATACAGTGGCCAGGGACATAACACAGAGACAGTATGGCATGGGAAAAGAGCAGGTCCACCAGGGAAGGTTTCCTCCTCTACCATGAAGATAAGTCCTCTTTGCCCTCCATCCTGTCTTCCACCATCTCTGGAAAGCAAAGAGGAAGAGGGGCCCATTCTAGATGGGAAGAAGCTTGCTATGATTATCTGAGAGATAGCAACAACAAAAATAAATATTCGTTTGTCAAGTGTAAAAGTTTCCTTTTTCCCTTTCTTTATCACTGGAAAAGGAATATTTGAGAGAAAAATGAAGTTAATTATAGAAAATCATGCCTCCATTTAATACATCTGAGTTGTGATGTGTAAGTTCTGATACCACTAAAGGGGCATTACACGGACTTTCCTTGGCACTCCCCAAGCCCTGCTTCCATTCTCTGCTGTGGGAATGTACCATAATAGTATTAATTTTCCCAGGTTAACAGTCACCATTTTGGGAGGAAACAGGCAACTTGTCCTTTCAGAGTAAAGTCCCATAGTTGCAAGCATACAAACAATGCTCTCTCACTAGAAGGAAACAGGGCCAATTATGCTTAATCATTTCAGTATCATTGGTTGCAATTTTTAATCCATTTTTATAAAAATGTGTGAATATATATTCAAACCCACATAATCAGCACAAACAAATGAAAATTGTTTTGAAGTAGTTGAAAAAATTATCATAATGAATTTTATTTTTGGAAACAAATTAATGTGCATTATACAAAAAATTCTAAGAATCTATAATAATGGTAGCATTAAGTTAATTCTTTTTAAAAACTTTATCCCAGAGCAAAATATGCAGATAAAGATTAATCATAAAAAGTTTTTTAGACTTCCTTCTATTTTGCCTTCCTCCCCATAAACGCACTGACAGAATGAGGGCAAATTCAGTATTCAGATTAATATAACTTCCTGAATAATTTTTCAAAAAACTAATAATTTTTTAAAAATCTGCTGAGTAGTTTTACAGGTATTTTTGATGTCCTTTTCCCAATCCTGGATTTAAAGTATCTGGATAATGTACGTAGAAATTACTCTGCTGGTGAAAATACAGCCCAAAAGGTGGAGCAATGTATATCTTTTAAATCTAACCTGTAAAATTAGAAGATTGGGCTAGAAGATAGATAAATATTTAAATGTTTTAAAGTTCTGTGATTTGATGACTCTTTAAAATTCATCCAAATAAGTCTTTAATACTTATTCTAAAAAGGGAAGGTACTATATATAAACACATATATATTTATCTTTTCCTTCATATCCATTCTATAATCACACTTTGGTTATTTCAAAACTCCATAGAAACGATGTAAGGAATTGCTTGAATCTTTAGTTCTGTAGGGGGAAAAAGAAAAGAAAGAAAAAAGAACTTCAAATTCAAGCAAGGGTCCATATGGCCATCTGGTGGCATTTTAGGGAAGTACATC
The DNA here is from genome assembly GCA_004027955.1 of Chaetophractus vellerosus. Taxonomy (NCBI): domain Eukaryota; kingdom Metazoa; phylum Chordata; class Mammalia; order Cingulata; family Chlamyphoridae; genus Chaetophractus; species Chaetophractus vellerosus. The sequence goes on from PVKH010024550.1 coordinate 4,862, forward strand.
TGAATCTTTCCATCAATATCATTTGAAAATTGGTATATTAAAGAAAATAAATATTTCTTATATTACGTTAATATTTGCACTATTCTAAATATCACCTAACACATTTTAAATCCTTGTCCACACATATTTAGTTTATATGTTCCTTTAAATCAGAGAGCTTTTCCTATTCTAGTATGTACTAATTATAGGAAATGTACGTCATGGTCCTTTGCTATTCATTATAAATTATGTCCTCATCATCCCATTACTAAGATAATAGATCTTTTAAAATATCATTCCCAAGTGTACTACGTGCTTAAAGTTGGATAATATGAATTAACTCTTTATAAACACCCATATGTATTACTCATTTACATATAGTACTTTTCAAGCAAATAACATGTATTAATACATATACACTATTTTGTGCCAGGTTCCATAATCATATGAAAAAGCATAACCCAGGTTTTATAAGTGCATGAAGTAGCTGGCTAGTAATATATAAGCTTATGCTAACATTGTTAGACTTGACTGAACTATGAAAAATTTCAAAATCAAAGAGAAAGATTGTATGTAGTTCTAAGGAAAGGTAATTGCAGAAAAAGATCTGCCTTTGTGTTGCTTTCAGATACCATAGCTCATTTACATAATTTTACAAATAATCTGAAAAGTCTTTTAGAAAAATAAACTTTGTTTTCAAGGTAGCTCTTTCCAAGCAGTGAAATAAAAACAAATTTATAATTTAATATGACTATGATGAAAGGAAAAAATTATAGATATTTTAATGAAGTTTTGTAGGCAGAGGCAAAACAAATGTGAAAACTGACCAGAGAATGACTTGGCATATGACTATTTTAAAGAGAAATGAAGAAAAGAAAGAAAAGAAAGAAACAATAAATGAAAAATAATCTAAAAATCCATGTGGTATATTTTTCCTAAAAGACAACAGTATTCTCAATATATGAAAATGTAAGGTTGTTCAAAAAGTAAGTTTATGAGACTAGCTGTGCATTTGCATAATACAATAATTTTATTTGTACTACAGTATTTTCTAGACATCTTTGGCATCATTGTAAATGAGATTTAATACAGAGGCTCATCTACACATATTACCCAGATGAAAACCTTGTTTGGAATTGATTTTCAAATGTACAATGTTTTTCTCCTGCATAATTTCATTTCCAGCTTTATGAATAGTGAATTTTTCAGTCAATCAGTATTATAAAAGCAGTACACAACTTTTATTAGCATGCTGATGCAGATTTAGATGACAATCTGATAACCAAGGAAAACATTAAAACAACCAGCTTTATTCCTCAACTCCAACATTGCACTCCAGAAACACTGAAGTCAGTAATACATTCTTATAAAAACTAATGACATTTTAAAAGCATCCTCATAGAAGTAACAAATAGGTACAACAATCAAGACTGCTTACTTCAATTCCTGGCTTCTAATTGCAGTTCTGTCCTCCTCAAGCCAAGAAAAATATAGAAACATCAAATTTCAAGGGTACAAAAGAATAAACTTATGTGTATTAAGAACTGAAGTCTCATGTCTGAAACAGATTTATTGCTTATACCCACCTATTTTTTTTTCAAAATATTTATATAGATTATCTAAACCAAGAGTTTTATGCCTTTAATACCATCCTCAGAGCCATAGGGTCTTTGTGCTTATGTGCGTGAATCTGTTTGTGTGCGTGTTTTTTTTTCTATAACTGTTAATTCTTTTTTTTTGTTTTAAAGATTTATTTTATTTATTTTTTTAAATTACATATCCCCCCCCCCTTTCTGCTTGCTCTTGCTGTGTGTCCATTCTTCTGTGTTTTTTCTATGTCTGCTTCTTGTCTCCCCACCATCTTTGCGGGGACGCGCCGAGTCGGCCCTCCGCGGCGGCGGCTCACTCCGTTCGAGGGTGGACCCATTCCATTTTCACTGGCAGCTCCGCTCCATGTTTTGTGGGCAGCAGTCCTCCAGGTTTTTGCAGGCTGCCGGCTTCCACAGTTCGCAGGCAGCAGCTCCGCTTTTCACGGGTGACTTTGCCTGCCCATGGCGGCTTTTTTTGCCTTGCCCATGGCGGCTCTGCCCAGCCCACGGCAGCTTGCCCTTCTCAAGGCCATCTGCCTGCTCGGAGAGGTCCCCAGGAACCGAACCCGGGGCCTCCCATGTGGTACCCCAGCGCACTCTTTATCCACTGAGCTATCTAGCCGGGCCCAACGTGTGTTTTAATGAATTGATAAGATTGCAGATTATAGTCATACATCCCTAGTCTAAATGTCAACTCCATTGCTAAATGAATACCCTTTCTTGAAAGACTTCAAATAGAAAAAAAAAAATTGTGATTCTCATTGTGAATTTGGAGGCTGTATATATGCACGAATATATATAAAAAGAATAATTATAAAGTGAAAAATCAAATAACCACCACACAGGTCAAGAATTAGAGTTTTGCCCATTCCCAAAACACCACTGCTTGCCCCTCACAGATTATTTTCTTGCTTTTCTTTACAGTTTTACAACCTGAGTGTGAATTCTTCACAAAATTTTTTAGATTTTTTTGGTTTTTCTTTTCATATACATGGAATCATTACATAAGCATTCTATTCTGTCTTGACTCTTTCTCTCAATATTATGTTTCTGAGATTTTTTCATGTTGCTCTATGCAACATTCGCATGCATATACTAAATGAATTTATCCATTTTATTATTGATGGTCAAAGGGGAATTATGATTGCAAATGTAATTAAGATTGCAAATGTAATTAAGATTGATAATCTGTTGACCTTAAAATGGCAAGACTATCCTGGAATAATCTGAGTTGCCCAATATTATCACAAGGATCCTTATAAGTGGAAGAGGGAGGCAGAAAAAGAGTTAGAGATGGCAGCATGAGAAAAACTTGGCCAATGTTTCTGGCTTTGAAGATAGAGTAATGGGATGGCCTCTAGGTCAGCCCTGAACATGCCTTGATTTTAGCCAAGTTAAGACCAAGTTCAGACTTCTGGTTTCCAGTACTATACGATAATAAATTTTTGATGTTTAAGTTACTAAGTTTCATTTTGTTTTGCAATTTTGTTTGGACCTCATTGAAATGATCCTGTTTTCCTATTTTGTTACATTAGTAAGATAGATACCAGTGTTGAAAAATCAAAGGAAGACAGAATGTTCAGAGGGTGAGGTAAAAATATTGAATTCAAAACAAAGATATCAACCAATGACACAAAAAATAGGAATTTATTGCAGTGTTAAAGTTTGAATGATTTTTCTGTCTCACTAATTCATAATTCTAGGCATATCTTATGTCCCTACCATTCCCCTCTTGGTGATTTGCTGAACTCTAGCCTTTATCAACCTTTCTTTTCCCTGATACTACTATGCTTATTTTTTTGTGTGTGCTGCCACAAAGTAGAAATTTGATAATTTATTTAAAATCACAGAATGTTGGGATGTTTATTATGAGTGGGTTGTTATACACTTGTCCAGTATTGTTTCTTAATCATTTCTTATAAATATGTTTAGACTGCGTCAACTAAGTTCTAAAGTTTTCCATGGGAAGTGACATGCCTTCCAACTTTCTTTAAACCTATGTAGTGACAGTTCTGAAAGAGATCTAATATGTTGGAGTAGGGAATGGCAGACTGCACTCCTTCTCCAGAAACTGTGGAAAGGAACTTGGACAACTTCAAGGATATAGAATAAGTGGAACCACGTGTCAAAGAGGAACCTCAACACAAAACAAAATGAAATAAAACCCTAGAGTAGGAAGAGAAGTTCACCAACTGAATAAGCCCATCAAGATAAACAGATGCCCAGACAGCAGCAAAAAATTACAAGCCATACTGAGAAATAAGACATGGCCCAGTCCAATGAACAAACTGAAAAGCAGGAGGAGACACAGAGCATGGAACAACTAATGAAGGATGTCCAAACAAATATCATGAATCAACTTGAAGTGAAGGTAGAGATAAAGGATATTAAGAAGACACTTGGGATCATACACAGGAAATTATAAACATACATAAAAAAGATAACATAACTGATGGTGATGAAAGGCACAATGCAAAGAAATAAAAAATATCCTGGAATCACATAACAGAAGATTGGAACAGGCAGAGAAAAGAATTAGTGTCATTGAAGATGAACATCTGAAATTGCACAGATAGTAGAACAGAAAGATAAGAAAAATAGAAAAAATTCAGCAGGGCCTCAGGGAATTGAATGACAACAAGACATGCACAAACATACACATTCTAGGCATCCCAGAGGGAGAAGAGAAGGGAACAGGGGAAGGAGTGTTGGAGGAAATAATGGACCCAAATTTCCCAACTCTGATGAGGGACATGGATATACCTGTCCAGGAAGCATAGCATATCCCAAACAGTATAAATCCTAACAGACCTATCCAAAGATGCATGCTTATCAGATTGTCAAATGCTCAAGACAAAGAGACAATTCTGAATGCAGCAATAAAAAAGAGATCTATCACACATAAGGGAAGCTCAATAAGATTAAGTGCTGATATCTCATCTGATACCATGGAAGTGAGAATACAGTGATGTGACATAGTTCAAGTACTAAAACAAAAAAATCTGCCAGCCAAGAATTCTCTATTCAGCAAAGATGGCATTCAAAAATGAGGAAGAACTCAAAATATTCACAGATAAACAGAAATTGAAAGAATCTGTCAACAAGAGTCCTGCCCTTCAAGAAAAACTAATGGGAGTCCTGCAGCTTGAAAGGAAAAAACAAGGAGAGTATAGAAGGGAAGATTATTAGTAAGAGTAACTAAAAGGATAAAAAGAGAAATAAAAACAAAATATGACATATATAAACCTAAAGAAAAAATGGCTACTGTATGTACTGCTTTGAGAGTAATAACACTGAATGTTAATGGATTAAATTCTCCAATCAAAAGATACAGATTGGCAGAATGTATAAGGAAATAAGACTCACCTATGTTATTCATAAGGAGCTCACCTTAGACCCAGGGACACAAGGAGATTGCAAGTGAAAGATTGGAAAACCGTTTTACGTGCAAACAATAACCAAAAAATGGCAGGAGGACACTATATATTAATAAAAGGGGTAATCTATCAAGAAGAAAGAGCAATCATAAATATTTATGCACCTAACCAAGGTTCCCCGAAATACAGAATACAGACAATGGCAAAACTAAGGGGAGAAATAGATGCCTCTACAATCATAGTGGGAGACTTTACTACACCATTCACCATTAGACAGAATATCTCTTTTCCAAAGAGGAAATACAAATAGCTAAAAAGCACATGAAAAGATGCTCTTCATCACTCAAGGTTGAGGAATGAACAAACAAGAGGGGAATGCAACCATGGACAAAGTAATATTATTAATATTGTAGTAATGGAAGAACATGTCACATTGTTATAAAGATGGTGGTTAACAGAGGTTTCAGGGGAGGGGGAGGGAATAATAGGTGGAACATAAGGCATTGGAATTAAGTGTAAACCACACTGTAAACTATAGACCTTGGTTAGTAGCATTGCTTTAATACTTATTCATCAATTGTAACAAATGTTTGATATTAATAGGGGAAGATGTGGGAGGGCGTGAGAGGGTGGTACATGGGAATCCCTTACATGTTCAATGTAACTTTACTGTAATCTAAATCCCCTTTAAAATAATGTTTATTATATATTTTTAAAAGCCTATATAGTACTGCTCATAGTTCTGAACACATAGTCCTTCAGCTAAAGTTAGTGGACAGTAAATCAGAATGGAATGAAATGGAAAGGAATGCTAGGAACTTCCAGCAAGATGTATCTTGTTGCTGCTTTGAAGTTAGTTTAAAAACATTGAACAAAACATAATGTCAGCTAAATATGCATTTTTTATATTTCCTGATACAGGTAATATCCTCCTTAAAGTCTAGAGAAGAAGGTGAATATCAGAGCCCTGTCTCTTCAATGGACAGGGAAATTTATGCCACCAGGAGTGTAGGTCCAGGGAAGAAGAAAGGATGGTAATCTTAGCTGGCTCCTGTAAATATATCCTCAAGAAAATGAAGGGACTGGACATTTTTATTCTTTCACCATCCAGGTTGGAACAACAATTTATATCCTCTTGGTGTTCACTTTAAATCCTTTGGAGAAATTAGTAATAAATAATAAGAAATAAAAAGATTCTTTCAAAATGTTGCCAAACATTTTCTCTGTCTTTCCTGAAATAGAACAAAGAATCTATATAGTTCCCTGGAAAATGTCGTGTAAGGGCCACTTTCTCATTTAAATTTATTCTCAGGGTCCATCATAATTAGAAGGGCGGGGAAGCGTGTCCAAATTATTGAGTCCAGCAGTATGGCATAACATTTGGGACCCAAATACAACCCTCCTGTAAAGAGATTTTAGCTGGTTCGCCCGTATTGAGTGAAGGGGGGAGGGGAGGTCGTGGGTTTTCTTTTTCACAAGAGCCTCAGCTTACTTCTGCAGCCCTGCTAATAAACTTGGTAAATTTCTATAATTGCATAATTACATTGAGCAAGTCCATTTCTTACTAACTACCATGGATTTCCATCTTCTACACCCCATGATGCTTTCAAATTCAGGTCACATAATTCTTCTGTCTATAAAATGCTCTGGAAAAAAAGTATGTGAAGTAAGAAAAAGATAATGTCTTTGATTTCAAATATAGAGAACCAAGAACACAAAACAAAATGACAATAGTGAGAGAGCAAACTTGGTCATAACCTGAAGGCCAGCACAGGACATGATTTGTTTATTAATATAAAGATGAAGATATGTAGTAGCTCCTTTTGTTTTGTAATTCATAATACTTGAGTTTAGCCTGATTTCTGATTTAGAATAATCATTCTTCTTGAAGCCCCAAAACAGCCACTGATAGCGGCTGATTCCCCTTTGCATAATTTTGCTCATGAGTTCTTTGGGAGGGAGATAGTGACTGGCTTTATCTGATTATCATCATGATTCTGGAAAACCCCAGAACTCCCCATAGCTGGCAGGAGTAGGGACAGAAGGAAATATCTGGTTTGTCTACCCTTACGGGCCTGAGGTAGCCTCACAGAGTGGCACAGAGCAGAAGCCCAGTAGTCCCTGTGTCCACAAGAAGGGTGTCGAAGGAGCTAGCTCAGAGGGGCACTCCAGAGAAGCCGTGTAGTCAGGACCAAGGGGCAACCAGGACATCTCAGGAGAAGCAAGTAGGGGCAGTTGGACACCATCTTGGCTGCAAATTAATTGGCACCAATTGTCAAATTAACAGAGTCATGAGAATTTTGATGAGGTAAGGACTTTTGATGAGGTAAAGCAAAGTTGGGAGGGGCCATGAATTATCTAAGATTACCTGGAAATAATGCAGGTGAAGTTTCTGCCACAGAGAGGACTGGGGACACAAAATAGTTCAGTACAGAAAGATAAAGTTGTCTTTCCAGTAACTGTCCTGAAAAGAGGAGAATATTTTGTGTAATTAGAGGATGGAAAAAATATGTCCACTACAATTGGGCTGGGTTTGCATTGATAAACTTATATTGATAAACTTGAAAAAATTATTTCAAGAGAACAGATAAATATGGCAGTTACTCCAGGCTCCAAACTTTTCTAAATTTTGGGAGTTTCTATTGTTCTGGGAAATGATTTAGGAACACAGGGATTTGAGGAAAAACAAGTGGCAGAAGTCCCAGAGCAGTGGGCCTAACTTTTCAAATTGTGCAAACAGACATGCTCAGATCTATATGGCTTATGGGCAAATTAGAGCAGCAAGAGTTCTATTTCCATCAAGATTGGGGATGTCTCATGGGAATAAATGGAAATTGATGAATTGGGGCACCTAGTTCATTTTCATTACTAAACTAAGTTTTGAGGGGGAAAAGGACAAAAACACCCCAGAAATTCACCCTGAAGAGAATAAAGGCACACAAACTTGTTCAAAGGACAGACAGTTGGGGCTGAGGCTCAGGGATGTGTTGAGCATACCATTTTGCATGAAACACATATGGACACATGAAGCAAAGGGCAGGTAATTCCTTCTGTTCTTGGTGGTAGTGGGAGAATATTTAACACCTGATGGCCCTGCTGGCCACTTGGTACTCCAGCCAGTTGCTCATAGGATACCTACTAGTGGGACCAGTGAGAAACATGGGGAATTGAGGTTAAGTATGCATGAAATGAGAAATAGAGGATGAGCAGTCCAGAAATAAAACTAATAGAGGGTGGTTTAAATGCTTTTGTTACGGCAGTCTTGTAATTTATTGCATGGTGTAAATTGACTGCTATTTATTTTATTATTTGACAATGCTGTTTTATTTTGCAATAAACACTTTTGGCAACAAAAAGACACAAAAAAGATGGAAGTGTGCATTTCATGAAAATTTAGTACTGAAAATTATTTCTCAAGAGGATTGATGACAAGTGCATAACTTATTCAAAATATTTGCTGACCTCTACCATCCACCTTGGGGCTCTAATGATATCACTGACCATATAAATACCAGAAGAAATAAATCTGATGAAGAAGGCTCAGCATCTAGCTCTTAAAAGTAGCAGTTATTTAAAAAAAAAAAAAGTGTGCTTGAAGACAAAAATTGAAGGTACAATTCAATTTTAGTGGCTGCCGAAGGTACATCTCTACATCACAATGTGATGTATGACCTTTCATATAGATCAAATGACTGTTCTTTTAAATTAATGTTACTCATTTCAATTCAATAATTTCTTGTAGAATTGGGAAATGATATGTTGAATCCATTAGCAAAATTTATAAAAATTTATAAACC
>PVKH010024551.1:0-13602 GCA_004027955.1 Chaetophractus vellerosus
AGTTCCCTGTGGCTTCTGAAAAACAACAAAAACAAACAACAAGCAAAAAAAAAAAAAAATGATAAAACCAACTCAGGGGAGCTGATGTGCCTCAAAGGTTGAGCACTGGCTTCCCACATATGAGGTCCTGGGTTCAATCTCTGGCCCCTGATACCTCAAAAAAAAATTAGACAGCATGGATATAGCTCAATGGTTGAGGGCCTGTCTCCTACAAACAAGGTCCCATGTTCAATCCCTGGGACCTCCTTAAAAAAATACATTAGAGGCAAATAATAACAGGTTTTATTTTTTTATTTTTATTTTTTTAAAGATTTATTTATTTTATTACATATCTCCCCTTCCCCCCGCTGCGGCGACGCGCCGAGAGTGGTCACTGCGCAGGTGCGGCTTTCCCCGCTTGTGGGCGGTCTCTGCATCCGTTCACGGCTGGCTTTCAGTTCACGGGTGGGTGGCTGGCTGCGCTCCATCCGCGGGCGACCTGCCCTGCCCGTGGCAGCTCTTGCCATGTCCGTGGCAGCTTCTTGCCCTGCCCACGGCAGCTCCGGCCCGCCCATGGCGGCTCGCCATTCTCAAGGCGGTCTGCCCGCTAGGAGAGGTCCCCAGGAATCGAACCCAGGGCCTCCCATGTGGTATGCCGGCGCCCTATCCACTGGGCTATCGAGCCGGCCCTAATAACAGGTTTTAAATGGCAGAAGAATGAATAAGTGAAATCAAGGGCAGAACATCTGAACTTGGAAAAACAGGAGAACAGAAAGAGAAAAGAATGGAAAAATTGAGCAGCATCTTAGAGAATTGAATGACAATATGAAACACACGAACATACATATTATAGGTGTCCCAGAAGAAGAGAATGGAAAGGGGGCAGAAAGGGTAAGCAGGCAGATAATAGCAAGATATGACAAAGGAAGCCAAAGGATAAAAAGGAAGAAGTAAGTAATGGCTTTAGAGTGGTAACATTGAACATGAATGGATTGAACTCTCCAATCAAAAGACATAGACTGGCCAGAATGGATTAAAAAATATGAGCCATCTATATGCTGTCTACAAGAGACTCATCTTAGACATAAGGACACAATCAAGTTGAAAGTAAATGGTTGGAAGAAGATATTCCCCACAAATAGTAACCAAAAAAGATCTGGGGTAGTGATACTAACATGAGACAAGATAGATTTTAAATGCAAAATGGTTATAAAAGATGATGAAAGTCATTATATATTAATTAAAGGGGCAACTCACCCAAAGGAAATAGCTATACTAAATATTTATGTACCTAACCTAGGTGTCCCAAGATGCACAAGACACACGCTGACAAAACCGAAGGGAGAAAAAGGTGTCTCTACAATGATAGTTGGAGACTTAAATATACCACTCTAAGAATTGGATAGAATACTTGGACAGAGCATAAATGAGGAAGCAGAAGGATTGAATAATATGATAAATGAGATAGTCCTAACAGACATTTATAGCATTATACCCCCAAACAGTAGTATATACAGTCTTCTCAAGTGCTCATGGATCCTTCTCCAGGATAGACCATATATTGGGTTACAAGACAGATCTCAATAAATTTAATAAGATTGAAATTATACAAAGCACCTTCACTGATCATAAAATGGAATGAAGCTGCAAGTCAATAACATGTGGAGAAAGAAAATTCACAAATAAATGAAGATTAAACAACACACTCTTAATCAGTAGGTCAAAGAAGAAACTGCAAGAGAAATCAGTAAATATCTCAAGATGAATGAAAATGAGAACACAGAATATCAAAACTTATAGGATACAGCAAAGGCAGTGCTGAGAAAGTAATTCATAGCCCTCAATGCTTACATTAAAAAAAGGAAGAAAATGGGGGAAGCCAAGATGGCAGCAGAGTAAGGAGCTCCTGGAGTCAGCTCGTGCTACAGGGTAGTTAGTAATCACCCAGAGCTATCTAAAGCACCTGTCTGGGGACCCCAGGAGACCAGAAGAGTATCCTGCAACATCCTTGAAAGTATGGAAGGGGAAGATGCCCATCTGCAGAGAGGATTTGTGAGTAGAGCCCTCCAAACCATGGAAGTTGGTGCCTATGGAACAAGCCGTCTCAGGAGTTAATCCATAGCTGGAATTGGAAGCTCCATTTCCCAAAAAAAATGGGAGAGGAAGACATGGTGTGGCATCAACTTCAGCTACTGATTAGTAAATTTGGCAGGCTAAAGTATAATCCTAGGAAGAGCTAAATTTTGAGCCTCTCCAGGTCAGAAGGAGGCCAGTAGTCACCATTTTGACTCTGCCCCTGGCATGAGGGGAAGCGGGGCTGATTAAAAATCACAGCGCTGGTAGGGACCAGCTTTTTTCCACTCAGTCTGATTGCAGCTCTAGCCTAAACCCCAGCCCCACCTCTGGCACGGAGGAAGCTGGGGGGACCTGCACCATCTCTCTGGGAAACTGCAAGCCACACCACAGAGGCCGGTGCCCATCCTACTCTAGTGACACAAGCCACCTCAGGAACTACCCTGTGTCTGGAGTTAGAAGCTCCATTTCCCATAAATGTTGGAGGAAGAGACAGTTGTCCACCACCTTCAGCTACTGATTAGTGGACTCAGCTGGCTAAAGTATAATCCTAGAAACAGCTAGGGTTTGAGCCTGTCCAAGTTGGAAGGAGTCCAGTAGCCACCATTTTGACTCTGCCCCTGGAATGTGGGGAAGCCTGGCTGACTGAAAATCCAGTGAGGTTAGGGACTGGCTTCTTTCCACCAAGATAGGACTGCAGCCCTAGCCTAGGCTCGAGCCCCATCTCCAGCAGAGAGGAAGCTGGGGGGACCTGCACCAGGCTCTCCAGGCAACTGCAGGTGCTCTCCACTGGCAGACTGAAAAGCCAGACACCTGGGGCACCTGGGGCATCCCTGCACCCCAATAGGATAGGAGAGGAGCTGGGTATCTTTGGCCTCTCCGGGCAATGGCAGGCGCTTTCAGCCCACATGAACTGGTTTGTTGTGTGCCTTCGAGTTCATATCTACCTCTGTCCCCCCATAGGGTATGAGGGGGCTGGTGTTCCCTCAGTCTCTCAGGGCAATTGCAGGCACTTTTGATCTGCACAAACCTGACTGTTGGGTACATATGACTCCACCCTCATCCCCAATAGGACAAAAGATGGATTGTATTTGTCCATCCTCTCTGGGTAACTGCAGATGCTTTTGGTCCACACAGCCTGGATTGGTGGGTACTTGTGGATCGACCCTCACCTCCCAATAGGAAAGGAGGAGGCTGATGTTTCTACAGCCTTTCTGGGCACTGGAAGACATTTTCAGCCTGCATGGACTGGACTGTTGGATGCCTGTGGATCCACCCTCACCCCCAATAGGATAGGAGGAGTCTGATGTCTCCACAGCCTGTCCAGACAATGGCAGGTACTTTGGGTTTACAGGGACTGAAACGTTGGGCATTGGTGGTTCTGTTCCCACCCTCTAAAGGGCAGAAGGGACAGTACTCCCTCAGCCTCTCAGGGCAACTGCAGGTGTTTTTGGCCCACACAGATTAGATTGTTGGGCACTCCAGAGGATCCATTCCCACTGCTGGCAGGGAGGGCATCTGGTGCTACATCAGCTTACCTGGGCAACTTTGGTCATTTTGGACCCATACAGCATAGACTGCTGCCTACAACTATAGCTCCATCCCCACCCAACGTGGAGGAGAAAGGGTTGTGAAGCTTCATCAGTTTCTCCAAGCAACTACAGACAGTCTTGTCCTGCACAACTTGGATTATAATACATGGCTGAACTCTGTCCCTACCCCTGGCAGAAGAGGAAGGTGGGAGAAGCTTCACCAATTCCTGGGGCAATGTGGGCAGCTTCAGCCTCTATAGCTTACAGCACTAACTGCATCCTTGACTCCTACTACACACTGAGCAAGGGAGAAAAGAAAAGAAAGCCCTGAACAAAAGGGAGAAACTGTATCCAAAATAAATACATCTAGCAAGCCAGATGTGAAAATACCAACAAAAAATTACAATCCATACCAAGAAACAGGAAGATATGGCCCAGGTAAAGGAATAAGATAAGCCTGCTGATGACATAAAGGGGTTGAGACAACTAATCACAGATGTTCAAACAAATCTCCTTAATAATTTCAGTGAGATGACTAAAGGAATCAAGGATACTAAGAAGACACTGGGGAAGCACAAAGAAGAATTCAAAAGCATACACAGAAAAATAGCAGACCTTATGGGAATGAAAGGCACAATAAAGGTTATTAAAAATATACTGGACAAAAACAGGAAAAAAGTGTGTGTGTGTGTGGGTAAAATGGATAAAAGTAAATAAATAAATAAATCATTTATATATATACTGGAGGCATATAACAGCAGATTTGAGGAAGCAGAAGAAAAGATCAGTGACCTTGAGGACATGACCTCCAAAAGCAAACATACAAAAGAACAGATGAAGAAAAGAATGGAAAAAATTGAACAGAGTCTCAGGGAAATAAATAACAGCAGGAGACATGCAAACATACATGTCATGGGTGTCCCAGAAGTAGAAGAGAAGGGAAAAAAGACAGAATGAATATTTGAAGAAATAATGGTGGAAAATTTCCCAACCCTATTGAAGGACACAGATATCCATGTCCAAGAACCACAACATATTCCCATCCAAATAAATCTGAATAGAACAACTCCAAGACACATACTAATAAGAATGTCAAATGCCAAAGACAAAGAGAATTCTGAGAGCAGCAAGAGAAAAGCAATGCATAACATATAAGGGATACCCAATAAGATTATGTGCTGATTTCTCATCAGAAGCCATGGAAGCAAGAAGGCAGTAGTATGATATATTTAAGATACTGCAAGAGGAAAACTGCCAGTCAAGAATTTTATATGCAGCAAGATTATCCTTCAAAAATAAGGGTAAGATTAGAATATTCACAGATAAACAGAAGCTGAGAGAGTTTATAGCAAAAAGACCAGTTTTTCAGGAAATACTAAAGGGAGTGTTACAGCCAGAAAAGAAAAGACAGGAGATAGAGGCTTGGAAGAGAGTCTAGAAATGATGACTATATCAGCAACAGTAACTAAAATATCAAAATTGTGGTGAAAACTCAGATAAAACTCAAATATCAAAATGGATGAAATAAGAACTGCCTTTACAGGAATAACATTGAATGTTAATAGATTAAACTCACCAATCAAAAGACACAGACTGGTGGAATGGATAAGAAAATATGAACCATCTATATGTTGTCTGCAAGAGTCTTGACCTTAGACCCAAGAATACCAATAGATTGAAAGTGAAAGTTTGGAAAAAGATATTCCACATGTACAGTAAACAACAATAACAAAAAAAGCTGGGGTATATAGCAGCTGATATAGACTTTAAAAGCAAAACTGTTATTAGAGACAAGGAAGGACATTACATATTAATAAAAGGGATGATTCACCAGGAAGAAATAACAATTGTATATGTATATGCACCTAACCAGGATGCCCCAAGTAACATGAGGCAAAAACTGGCAAAACTGAAGGGAGAAATAGACATCTTTACAATAATAGTTGGAGACTTCAATACACCACTCTCGGCACTGCATAGAACATCTGGGCAGAGGATCAATAAAGAAACAGAGAGCTTGAATAATATGATAAACCTAATAGACTTATACAGAACATGGCACCCCAAAACAGCAGGATATACATTCTTTTCAAGTGCTCATGGATCTTTCTCCAGGATAGACCATATGTTGGGTCACAAAGCAGATCTCAATAAATTCAACAAAAGCAAAATTATACTAAAGGAATCTCTGATCATAATAGAATAAAGTTGGAAATTAAAAAGTGGCAGAAAAAGGGAAAATTCACATATATGTGGAGATTAAATAACACAATCTTAAATAATCAGTGGGTCAAAGAAGAAATTTCAAGAGAAATCAATAAATATCTCGAGATGAATGACAACATATCATATTGAGATACACAACATGTTGAGAACACAACAAAGCAGACCCTATGGGATGCAGCAAAGGCGGTGTTGAGAGGAAAATTTATAGCCCCCAATGCTTACATTAAAAAAGAAGAAAGAGCTAAAATCAATGACCTAACTACACAGCTGGAGGAACTAGAAAAAGAACAGCAAACTAATCCCAAAGCAAGTAGAAGGAATGAAATAACAAAGATCAGAGCAGAAATAAATGAAATTGAGAATAAAACAATAGAAAGAATTAACAAAACAAAAAACTGGTTCTCCAAGAAGATTAACAAAATCAACAAATGCTTAGCTAGACTGATTAAGAAAAAAGAGAGAAGATCCAAATAAATGAAATTAGAAATGAAAATGGGATAATTACTAATGACCACACAGAAATAAGAGAGATCATAAGAGGATACTTTGAACAACTTTATGAGAAAAAATTAGACAATGTAGACAAAATGGAAAAATTCCTAGAAACATACAAACAGTGTACACTGACCCTAGAAGAAACAGAAGACCTCAACAAACCAATCACAAGTAAAGATATTGAAACAGTCATAAAAAAAAAAAAACTCCCCAAAATGAAAAGCCCAGGACCAGATGGTTTCATGGGTGAGTTCTAGGAAGCATTTAAAAAGATTTAATACCTATTTTACTCAATCTCTTCCAAATAATTGAATAAGAAGTAGTGCTACAAAACTCATTCTATGAAGCCAATATCACCCTAATAACAAAAGACAGGTAAAGATATTATGAAAAAAGAAAATTACAGACCCATTTCCCTAATGAATACGGATGCAAAAATCCTAAACAAAATACTTGCTAACCAAATTCAACAATACATTAAAATAATTATTCATTATGATCAAGTGGGTTTTACACCAGGCATGCTAGGGTGGTTCAACACAAGTAAATCAATCAGCAGAATACATCACATTAATAAATCAAAGAAGAAAAACCACATGATCTTCTCGTTTGATACAGAAAAGGCATTTCATAAAATACTGCATTTTTTTCTTGATAAAAATACTACAAAAGATAGGCATTGAAGGAAACTTTCTCAACATGATAAAGGCTGTATATGAAAAGCCCACAGCTAACATTGTAGTCATGGTGAAAGACTGAAAGCATTCCTATTGAGATCAGGGACAAGACAAAGGATGCCATTGTCACCACTGCTGTTCAATACAGTGCTAGAGGCTCTAGCTAGAGCAATCAGGCAAGAAAAAGAAATAAAAGGCATCCAAATCAGAAAGGAAGAAATAAAACTTTTAATATTCGCAGATGATATGATCCTATATCTAGAAAGTCCTGAAAAATCTACTACAAAGCTGCTAGAGGTAATAAACGATTTCAGTAGAGTGTCAGGATACAAGATCAATATGCAAAAATCAGTGGTGTTTCTATACAATTGTAATGTGCAATCTGAGGAGGAAGTCAGGGAAAAAATTACTTTTACAATAGCAAATAAAAGAATCAAACATTTAGGAATAAACTTAACCAAGGATGTAAAGCACTTGTATTCAGAAAACTATAATGCATTGCTAAAAGAAATTTTTAAGAAGACCTAAATAATTGGAAAAACATTCCAAGCTCATGGGTTGGAAGACTAAAATAATTGGAAACCACATATCTGATAAGACTTTGATTTCCATTCTATATAAAGAGATCATAAAACTCAACAATAAAAGAGCACACAATACAACTTAAAAATTGGCAAAAGATTTAAATAGACATTTCTCCAAAGAAGAAATACAAATGGCCAAAAAGCACATGAAAAAAATGTTCCATATCACTATCTATTAGGGAAATGCAAATCAAAACAACAATGAGATATCATCTAACACTGCATAGAATGGCCATTATTTGAAAGTAAAAAAAAAACAACAACAGACAACAATAAGTGCTGGAGAGGATGTGGAGAAATAGTAACACTCTTTCACTGTTGGTGGGATTGTAAAATGGTGCAGCCTCTGTGGAAGACAGTTTGGTGGTTCCTCAGGAAGCTAAATATAGAACTGCCATGATTGAGCAATTCCTCTACTAGGAATATATTCTGAAGAACTAAAAACTATGACACGAACAGACATATGCACACCGATGTTCATAGCGGTTTATTCACAATTGCCAAAAGATGGAGACAACCCAAGTGTCCATCAACCAGTGAATGAATAAAATGTGGTATATACATATGATTGAATACTATGCTGCAGCAAGAAGAAATAAAATTGGGACACATGATAACATGGAGGACTCTTGAAGACATTATATTAAGAAAGTAAGCCAGATACAAAAGGACAAGTATTGCTTGGTCTCATTAATATGAACTAAATATGAAGAATAAACACATGGAGTTAAAACCTGGAGTATAGGTTATTGGAAGATAAGAGGAGGATTGAGAAGAACTACTGATGCTTAAAGTATGCAGAAGTTTTAATTAACTTGACTGTAAAAGTGTGGAAACGGATAGAGTTGATGGTAACACATTATATTGAGTAGCAGCTGGTTTATAAATGGGATTCTGGCTGGAAAGAGTAGCCTGAGGAAGTAAATGTCAATTGAAAGAAAGCTAAAGAATAATCTAGAGACTGAATAACACACTGAACCCAGAGGTGGATGAGAGTTGTGTTTGAGGGGACAAATGTGAGATTGACCTTCTGTGAGCTAGAGTAGATGTACATCACTATTGCAGGGTGGTGGGAATGTGGAAAAGCATGGGAAAACTACAATTGGTATGACCTATAGACTGTGGTTAACAGCAATACTATAATACTCTTGCAACAATGCAAAAGTTGTACTGTGTTGATAATGGAGGGGTATGGAAAAAGTGTGCCAAATGTACCCTATGGACCATGGTTGGTGGTAATAGTCTAATGATATTATCTCATAATCTGTAACAGATGTTCCACCACAGTATGGTGTGTTGGTGAAAGGGTGCTGTATGGGAATTCTACACATGTGCATGATTGTTTTGTAAGTTCACAACCTCTATAATAAAAATATATATTTTAAAAATAGGGTGGGTTTGGGGGAAAATACACCAAATGTAAGATAGGGACTATAGTTAGTAGTAATATTTTGGTGATGCTCTTGCATAGTTTGTAACAAATGTTTCACAACAATGCAATGTATTGGTGGGGGGTGATGTATGAAACCCCTCTATGATGTTATGCATGTTTATTTTATAAGGTCAAAATCTTTACTATAAACTAATTGTTTATGCACATTCATGTATGAATGATATAGTTCAATAAAAATTTTTAAAAAAGAAGAAAAAGCCAAAATAGAAGACCTAACTGCACATCTGGAGGAACGAGAAAAACAACAGCAAACAAACCCCAAACCAAGCTGAAGGAAAGAAATAATAAAGATAAGAGCAGAAATAAGTGAAATTGAGAACAGAAAAACAATACAGAGAATCAACAAAACCAAAAGTTCATTCTGCAGGAAGATCGACAAAATCGACCAGCCCTGTGCTAGATTGACAACGAAAAAAGAAAGCATATTCAAATAAAAACAGAAATGAGAGGCCATTGCCACAGACCCTGCAGAAATAAGAGAGATCATGAGAAGATACTATGAACAACTGTATGCCAACAGTCTAGACATTGTAAACAAAATGGACAAATTCCTAGAAACACACAACCTTGAAGAAATAGAATACCTTGATACATCAATCACAAGTAAAGAGATTGAAATAGTCACCAAAAACCTCCCGAAAAATGAAAATCCCAGGACCAGATGGCTTCACAGGCAAATTCTACCAATCTCCAAAGATGATCTAATACCATTCTTGCTCAAGCTCCTCCAAAATATTGAATAGGAGCTCATTATATGAAGCCAACATCACCCTAATACAAAAGCCAGATAAAGATACTATAAAAAAAGAAATTTAAAGACCCATTTCTCTAATGAATCTAGATTTAAAAATCCTCAACTAAATACTTGCAAGCCGAATATAAAAGCTTATTAAAAGAATTATACACCATGTTCAAGTGGGTTTTATCCCACGTATGCAAGGGTGGTTCAACACAAGAAAATAAATTCGTGTAATACACTACATTAATAAATGGAAAAAAGTCACATTATCATCTCAATTGATACAAAAAAAGCATTTGACAAAATACAGCATCCTTTCTTCATTAAAACACTCCAAAAGATAGGAATAGAAGGAAGTTTTCTCAACATAGTAAAGTGTATATATGAAAAAACCACAGCTAACATTATACTCAATGGGGAGAGACTGAAAGCATTCCTGCTGAGATCCAGAACAAGAAAAAGATGCCCACTGTTACCACTGTTAATCAATATTGTGCTAGAAGTGCTAGCAATAGCAATTAGACAAGAAGAAAAAATAAAAGGCACCCAAATAAGAAAGGAAGAAGTGAAATTCTCACTCTTCTCTGATGACACAAGCCTATACCTAGAAAATCTTGAAAAATCCACAACAAAGCTATTAGAACAAACAAGTAAGTCTAGCAAAGTGTCAGGATACAAGATTAATTACCCCCAAATCAGTAGTGTTTCTACAATTATTAATGAGCAATCTCAGGAGGAAGTCAGAAAAAATTCCACTTATAATAGTGATTAAAAAAACAAATAAAATTTATTAAATAATAAGTTTATTATTTAGAAATAAACTTAACCATGGACATAAAGGAACTGTATTCAGAAAATTATAAACATTGCTAAAAGAAGACTTAAATAAATGGAAGGGCATTCTGTGTTCATGGATTGGAGGACTAAATATCAAGATGTCAAATCTCTCTAAACTGATTTACAGATTCATTGCAATCCCAACAAAAATTCCAAACCCTTTTTTTTTCATAGAAGCAGAAAAGACTATTTCAAAATTATTTGGTAGGGCAAGGGGCCGAAAATAGGGAAAAAAAGAAGTCTTAAAAAAAGAAAAACAAAGTTGGAGGGCTCTCACTTCCTGACTTTAAAGCATATTGCTTAGGCACAGTGGGAAAAATAGCATGGTACTGGCATAAAGATAGACATATGGACGAATGGAGCCAAATTGAGAACTCAGAAATAGATTTTCACATCTATGGTTAAGTGATTTTTTTTCAAAGATGTCAAGACCACCTAGCTGGCCAGAACAGTCTATTCAACAAATGGTTTTGTGAGAATTGGTTATCCATAGCCAAAAGAAAGAAAGAGGACCCGTATCTTACACCTTATACAAAAAAATTAACTTAAAAAGGGATCAAGGACCCAAATTTTAAAATGACAACCATAAAACTCCTAAAAAAATATAGGGAAACATCTACAAGATCTTGAGTAGGCAGTGGTTTTTTTTAAACCTTACACCCAATGTCTGAACATTAAAAGAAAAAGTATATAAGAAAAAGTATATAAGACCTCCTCTAAATTAAATATTTTGGTCTTCAAAAGTTTTTGTTTCAAGAAAATAAAAAATCAGCCTACTCAATGGGACAAAGTATTTGGAAACCAGAAATCCATTAAGGGTTTGATATCCATGTAAAATAAAGAGATCAGACAAGTCAATGATAAAAAGACATGCAACCCAATTTAAAAATGGGCAAAAGGCTTCAATAGACATTTCTTCAAAGAGGAAATACAAATGGCCAAAAATACATGAAAAATGTTCAAAATCACCAGCTATTAGGCAATTTTAGATAAAAAACTACAATGAGATATCATTTCACACCTTACAGAATGGCCCGTTATTTAAAAAACAAAACACTACAAATGCTGAAGAGGATGTGGAGAAATCAAAACACTCCTTCACTGTTGGTGGGAATGTAGAATATTGTAGACTCCATGGAAGACAGTTTGGTGGTACCTCAAGAAACTGAATATAGAACTGCCATATCATCCAACAATTTCATTACTAGAAATATATTCAGAAGAACTGAAAGCAAAGGCGCAAACTGACATTTGCACACTGATGATCATAGTAGCATTTTCATAATAGCTAAAATATGGAAACAACTCAAGTTTCCATCAACTGTTGAAGGGATAAAATAAAATGTGGTTTATACATACAATGGAATACTATTCAACTGTAAGAAGAAATGAAGTCTAGAAGCGCATGCCAATGTGGATGAACCTTGAGGACATTAGTTTGAGTGAAATAAGCCAGGCACAAAAGAATAAATATTGAATGATCTCACTAATATGAACTAAATGCAATGTGTATACTCATGGAGATAAACTCTTGAGTATAGGTTACTAGGAGATAGAATGTGGGTTGAGAAGGGGGAGCTGATGCTCAATGTATGGAGAATTTTTAATAAGATTTATTGTAAAAGTGTGGAAATGAATAGTGTGGAAAAGTGTGGAATGATGATAACACATTATAGTGAGTATAACTAACACTGCTGATTTATAAATGAGATTGTGGCTGAAAGGGTATTCTGTGGATGTAAATGTCAATTGAAAGGAAACTAGAGAGTTATCTAGGAACTGTATAACCGTGATTTTGTTGGTGGATGAAGATTGTGGTTAATAGTATAAATATAAGAATGTTCCTTTTTTTTTTTTTACCAAGTGTTAAGAATATAGTGATACATGGGAAAATTACAACTAATGTAACTTATGGGTGATAATTAACAGTAATATTGTAATATTTTTGCAGCAATGACAAAGAAGAAATTATATCAATTTTAAGGGACAACAGCAGGGGGAATAAGGGATATGCAAATTTTCCTCTTGGTAATGAAAATGTTCTAAAATTGACTGAGGTGATGACAGTACAATTCTGATGAATATGAGAGCCACTGAGTGTATACCTTGAATGTATTAAACAAGGCACGGGACTGTATAACACAGTGAATCCTGTGGTGGAAGAAGGGACTGTGGTTAACAGGACAAATATGAGAAAGTTCTCTCATGAACTATAACAACTATATAATACAGGGTGTTAATAATTGGGTGGGTTGGGGAAAATATACCAAATGAAAGATATGGGTTATAGTTAATAGTAATATTTTTTTTAAAGATTTATTTATTTTATTACATATCTCCCCTTCCCCCCGCTGCGGCGACGCGCCAAGAGTGGTCACTGCGCAGGCGCGGCTTTCCCCGCTTGTGGGCGGTCTCTGCGTCCATTCACGGCCGGCGCTTGCTTCAGTTCGCGGGTGGCTGGCTGCGCTCCATCCGCGGGCGACCTGCCCTGTCCATGGCGGCTCTTGCCCTGTCCGTGGCAGCTTCTTGCCCTGCCCACGGCGGCTCCGGCCTGCCCATGGCAGCTTGCCATTCTCAAGGCGGTCTGCCCGCTAGGAGAGGTCCCCGGGAACCGAACCCGGGGCCTCCCATGTGGTATCCCAGCACGCTCTTTATCCACTGAGCTATCTAGCCGGGCCCTAATAGTAATATTTTGATGATGCTCTTTTATAGTTTGTAACAAATGTTTCACAACAATGCTATATTTCACAACATATGCATGTTTTAAGTTCACAAGTTTCACTATACACTTATTTTTATGTATGTTCATGTATGAATGATGTACTTCAATGAAATGAAATAAAGAGATCTTGTGGTAGATGGTGTCTTCTTAAACCTTACACCCAAAGCATGAGCAATGAAAGAAAAAATAGATAAATGGGACCTCTTCAAAATTAAACACTTGTGCTTCAAAAGACTTTGTTAAGGGGCCGGCTCAATAGCCCAGTGGATAGGGTACCGGCATACC
>PVKH010024552.1:0-13602 GCA_004027955.1 Chaetophractus vellerosus
CCCTGAAAATTTCTGTGCCAAGTCTCTTCTACAGATTCTTGATATATTTTTTTCACCCTACTCTTTCTTCTATATGGTTTTACCAATAGTCTTATTAAATATGACTTAAATGAAGTACCAAATAATAATAACATGTTAGCAAATGACTTATATTTGTAATGACTTGTTAAGGGTCTCTCTTCCCTGATAGATTATAGATTCATGAGGCAGGGACTTTATGCTTTTTATTTCCTAAGTACCTAGTACCATGGCCTTAATGGATGTGAGAGAATGAATGAATAAAAGAAGAGCCAAATTAACAAACAAATGAGCATAAGTTGAGATGTAAAGACTTTTAAAACATTGGAAGCAATGAGGAGAACTCTATAATTTAATTTTGACTAAACAGGGAGGTGCTGAAATCAGGATGAGGGGGCTACTAACTGAACCCTCGTGCATATGTGAGGTGGAGGTGGCAGGAGTTTGGGGACTAAGAGACAATGTTTGTGAGCATTAGTCTGGCCCTAGAAGTAAAACCATGACAAAGGACTCCAAACCAGGAGGAAGGGCCTCAAAAACCCAAAACAATCTCTAAGTACTGGTCAACAGTATTTAGATTCATCATGACAACAACGAATTGGGAGTGGGAAGGGGGCACTCTTCACTCAACAAATAATTTCAATCACCTTGTGATAGCAGTAGGAAACATGGACAACAATAACTCATTTCACAACTGTGCCTGTTACCTTGGACCCTCATGGCCCCTTTGCTGGGAATTAAAAGTTCTCTTCAATAAGGAGTGTGCAAACCAAGGACCAAGACATACCTGGCAAGTCTTTCGTAGATTTGACAGTTGTGCTTTTAAGCATTATTGCCCGTCTGTTTCTTGTTCTACTGGCTCACTTATGAGAAGCATTATGTAATCATCTGACCCTGTGCCAAGGACACAGGCCCACAGAGGCCACAGCTAATGTGGGAACAAAGCTTCCAGCTTTGTGTGGCTGCGTCTGCTGAACTAAGTAGCCTCCTGGAAGTGTCAGAGGGTTGGCTTTACTCATGGACAGTTATTCCAGTATATTCTTCTCCTAAGAGATGTATGAGCCTTTGCAGATGAAGCAGTTATTTGCACTTCCCTAGTTCCACATGGGCCTGTTTATAACATATCACAGAATGTGTTTTGCATCAAATCCAGAGCTTTGCAAGGCTCTGTAGAGTGATGCATGGTTTCCTCTGGCCTGGAATTCTGAGCCACTCTGATTTGCGTGAATCTGCTTTGCTATCTGGTAACAAAATAAAAATTGCAGTTGGTCAGATTTTTTTTCTCGCCAGAGCGACTTTGTCTACAGCTGTCCGTATGAAAGGTGCCAGGCAGGGAGCAGATCGGCCAAGGCTGATGGGAAAGGTAGATGGCTCAGTGTAAAGGGCACTGAGTCAAAAGCAAGGATGGCTGTGTCCTGGGGCTCACTCTGTTATCATCCAGGAACATGATGCTGAGATAATACTCAAGCAACCACTCTTTGGGGAAACCTTTCCTGACTTCACTCCTCCCTCCCCCACCCCCTGTGTGGGTTTGATACAGCTGCTATCTGCTTTGTAGTATGCCGGATTTTACTCTATGGAGCCCTTAGAACAAGGGCAAAGTGTACATACTCCAGAGGGTAGAGTGAGAATATAAAGTACCCCAAAGTTTAAAAAAAAAAAAAGTAGTTCTCATCTCTTCTAGTTTAAAATATGATCGTTCATGGCAATACAATCCAAAAACTATATTTTGGGGGAAATAAGCCTAATTGATTCCGGATTCTTCTCCTCCTCCCTTGGTTCTTACTGGTTAGACATGACAGAGGTGCTCTACCAACGTCGGGAGCAGGATATTCAAATGCTTCTGATCCCCCTGCTGTCCCGGGCTCCTCCCCGCCTCCCCTGAGATGGTCCCCAGCCAGCCATCTGTTGAGGTGTGCCTGTCCTCGTGTGTCCTTGGGGACGAGGTGCTGGCTCTCACTACTGAAATCCATGATCCCCTCCCCAGAGCGACAGGACATCACGCAGCCCACAGGCCTGGGAATACGTGCTCTGGCTGTGAACAGGGCCCTCCACTGTAATACTGCTTTTGTCTGACATAAATGTGCTTTTTCTATTCAAAGATTGTTCATTAAATGTTTTGCCTTTTCAATGATCACCAACACTTCATAGGGATATATTCTAAACTCATTCTGTTTATACTTTGTGAATCATGCATTTACTCTTTAGTTGTTCTCTCAAAAGTTTGCTCGTTTAGGTTCACTAAGGGTTATGTTGTATTTGAAAGGAACAAAACTGGTAACTATTTTAACTAAGTATATAAGTATTGAGACATGTAAATATTTTATTAATAAACATTTTTTTTTCTAGAAGAGTGCATTCTACTCCGGTTTAGGTAACTATTATTCCTGCTCTTGTTTACATTAGACTAGAATTTCAAAATAAAGCATTGGAGAACATTAAATTTGGCTTTTGATCAACTTATTTTACAAAGAAAAGTAGTTTTCGGTCACATCATCAACTGTTCATATTTAACTATACTTTTCTATGTTAGGAAGAAAATATTTGTCCAGAGCTAGGGAAAGCGGAATCCCATCTCACTTCATATTGAATGCCTGCATCCTGGAATGCTGCATAAAGACTGACAAAGGCATTAAAATTATTCATGCTGTTTGTGTACTTTGGGGTTTGAAATACCTTGAAAATAAACTCAGAATTTTAGTATATCAAACCTTGATTATTTTTTGCAATAACTGAAAGCAGAGGGATAAATAATCCCAAACAACAGATAATGTAAAAATACATCTAACCCTTTCCAGATGCATATAATTATGTTTGACCTAAATTCATATTTAAACTTACATGAATAATTATTAAGTAAGAGGAAAGCTAAGTTATATAGCAAAACGAGTCTGGAATAAGATACACAGGCAAAGCAGAATCAAAATCCAGACGTAATTTCACTTTCAGTTGCATTTAACTTCTAAGAGTCTATTACATTAAAAAAACCACATTTGTCAACTTGTTCTCAAAGGACATGCCTTCTATTTTTCAGATGAAAGTGAATCATAAATGTTAAACAGCCACAAAATACAACCAAATAGCAGCTTTTATTTCATCAGCCCATGCTCACCATTAGCCCACCAATTTGTTCCATTATTTCAATCAAACCTGACAGTTTGGACATGCCCCAAATGGCCTATGGTTTCCCATCTCTGAGTATTGACTTATTTTGTTTTCTTTGCCTGACACACTTTTTCTGTCCATGGCACATGATTCAAGACAGGAGGGTATGATAGAAACGACTGCTGGGGTTTGGAGTCCAAAAGAAACGATAAAATAATAATAATGGCCAATAATAATTGAGTCCTTCCTCGGAGACACTCATCGTGCTACATGTTTACATGTGTTATCCCATTTAAACATATGGAAGATAAATTTGCCATTATGTTGAGGTTCAGAAGCTGTCAGCAATATTTCCTTTAAGGCCTTGCAGAGGAAAATCAGGGTCAGCTTGTGTTTCACACAACAGAAAGCACACTTTGATCTTACAGTTTGGGAAATAAAAGACTCGGAGTAAGGCAGAGAAAAAGAGAAATAATGATAATTTTAAGGAAAAGGACTAATTTCCCTAAGTAAATAAATATGGGTGCGATTAGTGAATTATCACTATCTTCTACATTAGCCCTGTTTAATAACTTCATGCAAGGACCTAAAGCGTGTTTCCCAAACCTTGGTTTTAAACACAAGCCTTGAGATTAAGAGTTACACACTTCAGATGGATTAAACCCAGATATGAGGTGAAATAACTGACAATAAAGTCCTTATTTCTTTATACCGAATCTTGGGAAGCACAACAGAGGGGATCTGTTCATGTATAAGAAAAGATGCAGCATAGCTACACTGAGAGTTATGAGACCATTACATCTTGTTCTACCTTTGAGCCATCACAGTATTTAGCTTATTCTTCTACCATGCATTTTCTTTCTGCTTTGTGGTTTATCATTTGTATGCTTATCTTAATCTTTCTACTAAATGCAAAGCAATTAAAAATAGGGAATGGAAATTTATTTTCCCATGAGGGAAAAATAATACTCTAGCTTCCCTTTCGCACACACAAATCTGCTCAGGGTCTATTCTAATAGGGTTGGCTAGGCCCCAAACTAATAAATTAGTCCATCCAACTGAACTTCTTGAAAGTGAATCTGAGCTCGGCAACTTTTACTGCGTAGAAAGCAGTGCCTGTGAGAAAAGAGCAGCTGTCTAGAATAGTTGACCCATTGGCTAATATGTCCTATAAGGAGAATACCCCTCCCTGCCCCAATGCTCTCCCTTTTCCCTACATGCAAGAAGATATAGGATCTCTGACTGGGCAATTTTGCTCCTTTGATCTGATTTTTATTACGTGAGGGTTGCCGGACTTTCTAAACTGTAAATGTCTTGTGACTCTTCCCCCAGCAGTCAGGCAATCAATGTTCTGTGGGAAAACTTAAGGGAAGTAATTCAGGTAATAAAAGGAGCACCACGAAGCACTACTTTGCTATAATAACCCTCCTACGAGCTGAGATCCAAAACGCTATATTGAGTTAAATAATATGATTTGAGTTAAATAAATAATGACAGGTAAGAGAAAAATAGGCTAGAGGGGTGCTATTTCAGCCTATTCATAAAAAAGCTTCATAAATATGAGTCTTAAATATGAGTCTTTAAATAAAGGGAGGAAAAACAAAATAGAAAAATTCTGAAGGGTATGCTAAGAAAAAAAAGGAGTGGATAATTTTCAACAAACAGCCTTATAGGATGAGATACGCATTTGTGTGAGGAGATATGCGTTCCTTGATTTAGACTGGGGATCAACAAACATTTTCTGTAAAAGGCTAGATAGTAAATATTTCTATTTTAGGTTTTGCTGGTCTGTCTCGGTCACTGTCTACAGTACTACAGCCCTGCGATTATAATGCAGATGCAGTCATAGACAACACAAAAATGAATGGGTGTGGCTATGGTACCAATAAAACTTTATTTATACAAAGAATATGGATATGGCCCTTGGGCCACAGTGTTCTGATCTCTGTTTAGAGGAACAAGATTGTGGTAGCTCCCTAATCTGCAGTTCTTTCATCTGTAAAATGGAAATCACAGTTTCCTGGTTTGGGCTGTTGAGGGGATTAAATAATAAACACGAAAGATCCCAACACACTGCCTGGGACAAGGAAGGCACTCAAAGGTTAATTCACCTTGCATCTTACAAGTCAGTGATTATTATCCACAAATGAGCATTGCCCCCAGTTAATCATGCATACAAATTAAAAACAGAAAAGCAAATAGAAAGAATGATAGATGGGAGGTAATTATTGATTTTGGTTGTAGTTTTTCTATACGTACAACTCAGGACAAATCATTAAAAAGCATCTTCCCACAAATTAAAGAAACAGAGCAAAATCGAACAGTAAAAACAAATGGCTAAAGTTGATATAAGGTAATTTCCATGACAATAAACTCATTTTCCCCCTTTGTCTTTAATTGCGCTTTTCAAATGTAAGAAAAAAAAAACTTTACTTTTAAGATAAAAAAAAAGAGAGAAGGAAACTTATCAGTTTAGATGAATTATACTTGACCAAAAATGTAGGATAATTTATTTAAGATTATTAGTTTCAGTCAGAATAGCATCTTAATTTTGACTGGAATTTTAATTCGGGAGCTTCTCAATGGTCTCTCTGGGTAGCTCTACTGCAGGTTCTTTGAGGCATTTCTAAACGAGATAATTTTAGTTTACACAGGGTTTCTTGTAAAAATTATTGTCTTTCTGTATATCTAATTAAAATAAAGATGTAATAAAGAATTTACCATTTTAATTAGAGCATAGATCTTAAAGCAATTATTGTGTCATTAATAATTCTTTAACAGACTTTCTTGCATAAGATGAATGAAAATATTTCTGCACCGTAAAAAATCAATACACATTACTCATTTACATTAGCAAAACTACACAAAGCCATCTGAGTCTTCATTAAATTATTTCTCCAGTAAACCAGAGGAGTTTGGAAAGTCATTAGCTATTTATAACCTTGTAGAGCTTCACTTAAAAGGGAGAAATATTATCCATGACTGGATATTTAGATCAGTGTCATTTAAATGAAGTGCCAAATAATATCAACATGTCAGTAAATAAAAATAGATTGATGTAATCCATAAAAGGAACTAAATGATGAAAGACAGCCACCATCAGTGTTATAATATAAATGCTTCAATACTCAATTTGAAAAGTAAAATTCTTAATATATACATTTTAAGTTGTGCTTAATTCTCACCCCTGCCCCACACACGTTGGACCGTCTTTAAGGCAACTTAGCATCTAAGAGTAACTAAGACCAGTGACCTTAAAATGTGATCACGAGGACGTCTTCAGTTGTATTTTCAGAGTTTACTATTTTCTAGAATTTCATCTAATATTATTACAAGAAAATCCGGGAAAGACAAAAAGTAAAACAAAACAAAAAGCTCAAGAGATTTTTTTGTGTGCCAAAAGAGGGAGGTATGTTGCCATGAAAAGCCATTAAACAGAAGAGAGAATTTTTGGCAGTTTTAATTTTAGTCATGTTGTCCCTACTTGATAATTCAGAGGCTGAGGCGCGCCCCTGCACAAGAAAGCAAGGGCCAAGGTCCTAGACGGTCCACTTAAATTCCCTTGGGGAAGAATGGTCTAAGAGCATGACATAATTGCAACAGTGACTTTGGATCCTTGTTAGTGTCTGGGCTGTTTCCTGAACCCATCGAGGTGATAAATGACAAGGAGAGGTGTTAACCCAGGTTCTTTTGGGGGCATTTGGTAAGGCTCTCATTTAGCAGGGCCAGGTTTGGGTGAATGATAAGTATTGTTGATGAAATTAAGATCATCAGGAGAAAAGAATCAAACCAGTCTGTGAATATGTGGCTGACAGAGCTGTTCCTGGGGTTTGGGGAAAAATTTGCTCCAGGAGTCTCCAAGAATTTGGAGAGTATTTGTGAATTGTTCACCAACTTTTCAAGAGAAATCATTGAATAGTAGATTTGTTGTTCCTTACCTTAATTCTCACAACTTGGCCAGGAAGAACTCTATTGGGGTGGAGGGGCGTGGACAACTCTGCTGAAGGAGTGCCGGGAAAGCTCTGCATGAGATGGGAGGACACATTGCTATGCCTTTTGGTGCTGTAATGAAGCAGATTTGGACTTAGAACTCCCAAAGGTATTTTCCTCAATTGCAAGTAGTCTTCTCAAACACTAGGAGCACACAAGACGCAATAGGAAAAGTTTATGGTACTTTCCACTTTCCTCTAATATCTTGGAAATATTTTTAAACGTTATTTTTTATAATTCTGTTTGCATAAGTGTAAATAGCTAAAATATTGGTGTCATTTTGATAAACATGAATATCTTGTCCTACCTGCCATGACATACAAAGGCATGGAGATTAATGAAGGCACAGGGAATGTGATAGAGACTTCTAGTTGTTCTCCCAATACCCCCTTTCCCCTTCTTCCCAAGTGAGAGGACCCATGCACTCTATTATTTTTTTTATTTATTATACATCCCCCCTTTTTGTTTGTTCTTGCTGTGTTCTCTTTTCTCTGCGTGCCTCTGTGTCTGCTTGTCTCCCCCTGCTGGGGCGACCTGCCCAGTCAGCTCACCGGCACGGCGGCCCACCTGCTCGTGGGGGCTCGCCGTTGCTCGTGGGGGCTTGCCTTTGCCCGCGGCAGCATGCCCCGCCCGTGTTGGCTTACCTTCTCCAGGCAGTCCGCCTGTTCGAGGCGGCTCGGGGACCAAACCCGGGGCCTCCCATGTGGTAAATCGGCTCCCTACCAACTGTGCTATACACTCTATGCACTCTAAATGAGCTCACAGCTGAGTGTGGCCTGTGTGTAACTTCTGCCCAATTATACCTATGGGGAAATTTCACAGGACATCTTCCTGGAATCTTCCTTAAAAGACAGCCAGAGCATGCCCATGGTCCCCTTGTGGTTCATCACTCCTTCCTCCTGTTTCTGGAATGTTGATGAGATGGCTGTTGCTGAACCAACCACATATAACCTTGCATTGACCTTGGAAATGGAAGCCATGCATGGCAGAGCATACAGATAAAAAGAGCCTGGCCTGTGGGAACTTCATGGATCAGAAATGGGGGTTCTGGAGAACCCTTACTGCTATTGTAGCCTAACTGCTAAGTGAACTACAAAGTCCATGATCTGCTGTTTCAAGAGATTTACATTTGGATTCTGCAAAAATCATAAAGTTAACCATGTTCTGTATCATCGGGGATGTATTTTCACCTCTGATGCCATCATTAATCTGTAGCCTCATTTATCTACTTTTTTTCTTTATAGCTTCTGAGTTTTGGTTGCTAAGGCTTTCTTCTTTCCAAGAGTTATTAAAAACAATTACCTATATATTTTCCTCAAGAATATTTAAACATTTTGTTCCAATAGAATGAATAGTGTTGGGGTTGTTTGTATGACAGAGTACCTGCATTATTTATGCTAAAGTTAATTTTAATGATCCTCAAGAAAGCATTGTTTAGTACCCATTCACCCCCACCCACAACTATTACAACCAGATTCTTGTGCTCAGAAAGACATAAAATTATGTCACAGAAATAATTCAAATAGTCAGTAAAGCTATGAAAAATGACCATTTGTTTATTAGCAATGCTAATAAAATGTTTTGTTTAATAAATTAATCAAAATAAAAAACATTGCTGGCTTAGGTATAGTGAGACAAGTATCCTCTTATCCTGATGGTGGGAGAGTGAATTACTCTGGAAAGCAACTTGGCAATATAGTATAAATACCATATAGAAGTTCATTCCCTCTGACCTAGTAATTTCACTTTAGGAAATTTACCCTACAGGATTAGTTTGATTTTTCAACAAAGTACTTCAGGATATTCATCTCAGAATTAATCTTTGTAGTGAAATACTTATTTAAGAAATCTGAACATCTCTCAACAGAAAAAAAATGGATTATATTATGGCATACTTATAACTGGTTTACTACATAGCTATTACAATGATGTTTTTAAAGAATTTTTAATACAATGGAACAGTGGTTAAAATAAAATGATGAGTACAAAAAATAGCATGTATGGTTTGAAATAGGCATAGAAAAATTACTTGAAGGAAATATATTATCAGTTACCTCCCTGAGAGGTAGAACCATGGTTAGGTTTTACTGCTTTATACTTTTCTGCATTTTCAAATTTCCAACAGCATAGATTTTTATTGAAATTACAAAGAAGGATTACAAATATAAATACAATTTGAGGCCCCAGATTGAACAAAACAAGAAATAGCAATACTTACAAAAAGTTAACTTAACCAAGATTTTCCCCCTCTGCTACATGTAACACTATCACCGTTTTGCTGCCAAATCCAGTATTATCTCTCTCATTAATAACTTGATGAACACAAAATGAGTTATAAACCAATTATAAAAACTCATTACTGCCTAATAGACATAAAAATAACATTAACACAGAAATGCATCTGTTCGGGTACTGACGTTCTTAATGATCAAACTGCCTGGTAAATGAAGCTCCTGTAATTTAAATGTACCGTATCAGGAAATCTCACCAGAAACTGAACCACTTTGTCATCTGACAATATGGACTCCTGCTTAGTTACTCACTAATGATCATCAAAGCTTATTGAACAAAGACTGGTTTTACCAAAAGGGGTTTGAAACTTCAGAAAGTCAAGAAGGTAGAAATCTTAACATTCTGGAATAAATTAGCTTGATAGCTTCAGTTAAGAGCAACACAATCTTGGGTTGAGTAACATTCTATTGGGATGGGAGTTGAGTATAGACTAAAAGATCGTTTTGTTCTTATTAATACCAGATTCGAATTTGCTATGAAACCCTAGCAAATTTATCTAAAATGACCCTAAAGTGTGCCCAAAGATTTATCTACAAAAGCATCCACTGCAGCAATATTTATAATGATGAAAATGGAAAATTTAATGTCTACCAATTGAACTTTAGTTACACAAATTATGTTTCTATATAAAGAAATCTTGTGCCATCATTTAAAAAGATGTTGTTCCTTATACCCAAAGCACAAGCAATGAAAGAAAAATAGATAAATGGGACCTTCTTAAAATTAAATGATTTTGTACTTCAAAGGACTTTGTCAAGAAGGTGAAAAGACAGCCTATTCAATTTGGAAGCCACATATCCAATAAGGGTTTGATATCCATGATATAGAAAAGACTCTATACCTGTATGCAGAACATAATCAAAGACATTATCAGTTAGAGAGATGATCAAAAACTTCCCTGGATGTTCTTGTCTTTCCACTTTCTAAGCGCTACCAATCTCCTATGAAATATAAGATATATAACTACAAACAAGGTAGGATATGCTCCTTAACAAAGAAATATTAATGAGCTAAGGCCTGATGCTATAGAAATCATCTGGAGGATTAATAATCATGTAGATTTGGAGGGCAGGGGAAAAAACGCCTGAGTCTCTCTCCTTCCTCATCATCTGTCATCATCTCCCATATTAGTTAGGAATGATTTTAGCTGTGAGCAATGGAAAAATCCAACTAAGAGCCACTAAAGCAACACAGACATGCATTATGCCATGGAACGACAGGGCAGCTGCAGGCACTGGACCAGCTATTCATCAAAGACTCAGTCTCTTCCTTCATTTCTGCTCTGCCACCCACAGCAGGCTGGACTTTTGTTCTTGGTTTTGCTGCCTCGTGTCTGCAAAGTGACTGCCTGCTCCAGACATTATATTTGCACTCAAAGATAGAATAAAAGGAATAGAAACAAGTACATCTGATTTTTAGTAAGACAGCAAAAAAGTTTCCCAGAGCTATCATCCATATAAATGGAACATCCTTATTAGATCTGTGACGTGGTCACCCCTGGCTGAAAGAGGGGCTGGGAAAGTGGGTATTTTAATGGAGTATTTATTGGAGGTGGGTCAGTGATGGAGGGGCAGTTAGGAGTGGCCCTTTGTAGCAGTTCCCACTTCTCCTCATGACTTTGACATTCAAATGATAGTGTCTCAATCATTTCTAGTTCCTTTGTTTGTTCTCCACAATTGTCATAGAATGTGTCTATTTTTCCATTTTGCCTGGTAGGTGTAGGCATATAGATACCTAAAACTTAGGTAACTTGGAATCGTCAAAACACAATGACAAACTTAATCATAGTATTGTAAATCAGAAAGTACAAAAGGACAGACACAACTTCTGGACAAGATAACATCAAAAATATTTCTTTCTTCCATGGTAATGGAGAGATTGTAGGAAGGGGCACTGCTTGATTCCGATAGTGGGGCCAATACAATATTTTAAGATCGTCTCTGCCACTCTTATTTGACCTGAGAACACTGAAAGGGCACAGCTACTAGACAGGCGACCTGTCAACAATGAATAACGAAGGAGTCATCTCTACTAGTGTTTCTCAACTCTTTTTTCCTTATTGTCCCCCAACAAGCTTTTGCGGATATTTTTTCCTAACTGCATACTCATGAAATTTTAATATACAGATAAACTCTATATCTGTTTATGTACTAGATGTATATCTGTATTTTATTCATAAAAAGAGAAAGAAATTTTGCTCCAAAGAACCAATCTCCCCATCCCCTTTGGGGGAACAGCACCCCTCCTAAAAATGCTTGCTCTATAGAAAGAACAATTCTTATTGGGCAGGGGCGAATAGACAGAATTAAGGAAAATAGCTGACCTGACCCTTGTGGGATGAAAGGGGCTTTGCATGCAGAGATGGAAGGAAATGCTTACAGGTTGTGGGAATGCAGGAACAAAGCTGATGAGATAGGAGATGGTCAGGCTTGAAGAAGGCAGCAAGTTGGAGTAAAAGATTTACTTTGATAATAATGAGAAAATACCCTAAAACGTGCATTATTTCTCAGACTGTACAATAAGGGATCTCAATGCTGGGCTCTGGTATGAACTGTAAAAAACAGAGAACTCACTACGGCGAAGCAAAAGCATTGAGCAATGGTGGTTTGGGGGATAATTTCCAATTTCATTGGTCTCTATATCTTTATCTTTTGCTTCTCAAACCCATTGCTTCCAAGTTAGAGTAAAAGAGTGTCTGCCTAAAACATCTTTCTAGACCATAAAGAATCCCTCTAAATTCCTACCATGCAGGAAAAACTTAAGTCGTACAAATAAACTAATATCTGGATATCTACCAATGCAGCACTTAAAGATCTGATAGCACAGTGAAAAATAACTGAGTCAGGAAAAGACTGTATGAATTATCAAAAGGAAACATCTCCCCTGAGCTTCTTACTGCAAGGAACACCTAGAAGCTTAGGCATGAATACACTTGCTCTGTGTTTTACTTTTCTTCCAAAATGGTCATAATTAATTTTGTTGACAAAAATACACAAGAGATTAAAGAGGAATGGCACCATGTTGGAGAGAAGACAAACCCATTCTTGCCTAATACACTGGAGAAATGTGTCCAGAACCATCCA
This sequence comes from Chaetophractus vellerosus, assembly GCA_004027955.1. NCBI lineage: Eukaryota > Metazoa > Chordata > Mammalia > Cingulata > Chlamyphoridae > Chaetophractus > Chaetophractus vellerosus. The sequence goes on from PVKH010024552.1 coordinate 12,489, forward strand.
CCCATGTGAAAGCAATCTTTCTAGTGCCTCCAAGGTCAGTAAGACCTCTGGTTAAAAACAAACTAAAAAGCTATTGCATGAATGCAAACGCATTTGGATCACATTACGTATCTAATTTAATCAACGTTTCAGACAAAATTATGTAATAAAAATGAATGTGAAAGTCATAAAGACTTCCCTCTTTCATTTGCTCCCTCTGGTATTATTTTATCCTCCCTAGATAACTTTCAAACACACACACAAGCAAGCAGAGTCAGGATGAGATAATTGCAAGAGGTGTGCATTAAAAATAAAAGTTCAATCTGTCTTGGGGCTCAATGAATGAACACATTAGAGCTAGAGAAATTCCTTTCATCCTTGAGATAGTCGTTCTATTAAAAAAAAAAGGAAATCTTGGTGATTTTTCCCATTGATTTATTGATTCTTTTGTTGTGACAACAAAATTTTGAGATTACCTTATGGGATTAACTGATCTTTTTTGCTTCAGTCTGGGAAACAAATTGGTGGAAGGACTGCCACTCAAAGCTCAGGGGCACCCAGCTCATCCTTTCTGAACAGTAGGAGATGAGATGAAATGCTGACCCCGTGGTCAGCACTCAGGATTTATAAGTAGGGGCACAAGTTAAAATGTCTTAAGTTAAAAAGCAGATGTTCTACATTCAATTTGGTGTTCTGGAATGGATCCCAGAAAATGGACATTAGTGGAAAAAAACAGAAATTTTCATAAAGCCCGTAGTTTAGTTAATAATGACATACCAGTGTTAATGTCTTAGTTTGGATAAATGTACCTTGGTTATATAAGATGTTACCATTTTATAGGGGAAGCTGGATGAAAGGCAAATGAAAACCTCTGTAACTTTTTCTGTAAATCTAAACTTATTCTAAAAAATTTTTTTAGTTTATTTTAAAAAAGCAGTGGTAGGCAGTTGAAAGGGGAACGTCTCCCCAGTTCATCAGTCCCAGAGATTACTTAGTACTCACTGAAGAGACCCATTTTTTTGGTCATAATATCACATCAGGGGAGCAGATGTGGCTCAAACAGTTGAGCACCCGCCTCCCACATGGGAGGTCCTGGGTTTGATTCCCAGTGCCTCCTAAAAGCAAAAACAAACAA
>PVKH010024553.1:0-13612 GCA_004027955.1 Chaetophractus vellerosus
GAAAAGAAAAACTATAGAGGCAGTCTGGGGCAAAGGCTTGTCAGCTTCAAACACCCAGGAGAGGGAAATCTGTCTCCTGGGAAACAAAGGAGACCACCAAACTTGTATAAACAAGGGCATTCTAAAACAACTAACAAGAAAAAGCCCAGGACAAAACAGAGACCCAGAAAGAAAGAAAACCCCGCACACTGCATTGACCTTAGGCAGACCTTCCTGATAGGAGAGCTGAAGCTCAAAACAATCTGTCATATTACCAGCTGGTTACAAAATCAAGAAAAAGACATATTAAGGAATAAATCCTAGAGTTACATTTTAAAATATTAAAATGTACAGTGCGCAAAAAAAGTGTTCAAGACAAAGAAACAGGAAATAAGGGCCCATCCAATGGAGGAGGATAAAAATCCAGAAAATACCAACAAATAAGACCAGAATGTGGACATCTGAACAAAGCCTTTAAAAAAATCATCTTAAAAATGCTCAGGGAGATGAAATAAAATATAAAGAACTAAAGGATATCAGGAAAACAATGAATGAGCAATATGAGAATCTTAATAAAGGGATAGAAATTTTTAAAAGGAACCAAACAAAACTACTGGAGTTAAAGGCCACAATAACTAAAATGAAAAATTCCCATGAGGGGTTCAGGAGCAGATTGGAGCTGGCAGAAGAAAGAATCAGTGAACTTGAACACAAGATACTTCAAATGAGTCAGGCTGAGGAGCAGAAAGAAAAAAGAATTATAAAAAGCAGAAATAGCTTAAGATATTGTGACAGTCTGAAGCTTTTTGTGGATCTCAGAAAAGATCATGTTCTTGGAGCTAATCCATTCCCATGGGTTTGGGACACTTTGATTGGATTGGATTGTTTCAGTGAGGCATGACCCAGGTCCTCTTGCTAGAGTCCTTTATAAATGGATGACTGAAAGCAGACACACAGAAAAAGCAGCAGCCACAGAGAAACCCTGAGAGGCTGAGAGAAAGGTCCCAGAAACCAGAGGCTAGAATCAGTGGAGCACAGAGGCATGGAAGTAGGCCTTCAAGAGCCTGAAAGAGATGAGTCATATGCCTGGTCACCCACAGCTGAACTTGGGGAAAAAGTAAGCCTGGAGTAGAAGGCAGAGACCCATACTGAGGAGCTGCCATTGTATCTTGTTACATGGCAGGAGTCCAGGATTTCCAGCAGCCAACCTTCAGTGAGACAGCATCTCCAATGATGCCTTGATTTGGACATATTTACAGGCTCAGAACTGTAAACTTTTAACCTAATAAATTCCTGTTATAATAGTCAATCCATTTCTGGTATATTGCTCCCAGCAGCTTTAAGCAAACTAAAACAGAAATCTCTGGGACACCATCAAGCAAACCAATATATGCATTATGGGAATCTAAAAAGGAGAAGAGAGAGAGAAAGGGTCAGAAAGAATATTCAAAGAAATAATGACAGAGAACTTTGCAAACTTAGCAAAAGACATGAATAAAGAAATAAGGAACTACAGTAAAGATAACCATTTGAGAAATTATAAGTGCCAGTATTATAATATTGTATTGTTTGGTATATAACTCTAGTTCTTTACTTCCTGAAGATGCTAAAATGCAAGTGGAAAAAAAGTAATGGTGGGGGCCGGCTATAGCCCAATTGGTAGGGCGCCGGTTTACCACATGGGAGGCCCCGGGATCGGTTCCTGGGGCGTCCTCGAGCGGGCAGACTGCCTTGAGAAGGCAAGCTGCCATGGGCAGGGCAAGCCACCGTGGGCAGGGCAAGCCGCCGCAGGCAGGGCAAGCCGCCAAGGGCAGGGCAAGCCCCTGCGGGCAGGGCAGGCCCCCATGAGCAGGGCAAGCCACCCGCGAGCAGGCAAGGCCACCATACAGTGAGCTGACTCGGTGGGTCACCGCAACAGAGGGAGACAGGCAGACACAGAAGAACGCAAAAATGAACACAGAAAGAACAAGCAGAAAGGGGGGTATATGAAAAAAAAAAGTAATGGTGGAGCAGATGTAGCTCAGTGATTGAGCACCTGCCTCCCACATACAAGGTTCTCAGTTCAATCCCTGGTACCACCTAAAAAAAAAGTAATGACAAATCTGTGTATTTGGACATACAATGTACAAAGATGTAAGTGGTGGTAATCAATACAAAAAAAGGGTGGGGGGGCTGGCTAGATAGCTCAGCAGATAAGGGCGCTGGTGTACCACATGGGAGGCCCCGGGTTCGGTTCCTGGGGACCTCTCCAAGCGGGCAGACAGCCTTGAGAAAGGCAAGCTGCCGTGGGCGGGGCAGAGCCGCCGTGGGCAAGGCAAAAAGCCGCCACGGGCAGGGCAGAGCCCCACAAGCATGGCAAAGTCACCCATGAAACATGGAGCTGCCGCCTGTAAAGTGCGGAAGCCAGGCAGCCCGTAAAACAAAGAGCACTGCTGCCCACAAAACATGGAGCGGAGCCGCCCGTGAAAACGGAATTGAGCCACCCACGAATGGAGCGAGCCGCCTCCGCGGAGGGCCGACTCGGCGCGTCACCACGAAGACGGGGGGAGACAAGAAGCAGACATAGAAAAACACAGAAGAATAGACACACAGCAAGAGCAAGCAGGAAGGCGGGGGGATATGTAACCAAAAAAAAAAAAAAAAAAGGGTGGGGGTCTGAGAGGTATAGGAAAAGTGTATGTGTATACTATTGAAGTTAAGTTGGTATCAAACCAGATATGATTGTTATATATTTAGGATATTAAATTTTAACTGCATGGCAACCACAAGGAAACTAGATGAAAAATATATCCAGATAGAAAAAGGAAGGCACTCAGTATGGTACAACACACACACAAAAATCAAATAAATATGAAAGTAGGCATTAATGGGAGAATTGAGGGACAAAAAAGGTATAAAATATACAAAGACTAAATAGCAAAATGGCAGAAGAAAGTCCTGCATTAACAGTAGTGTCTTTTAACATAAATGGATTAAACTCTCCAGTCAAAAGGCATAGATTGGCAGAATGGATAGAAAAGCATAACCCAACTATATGCTGTCTGCAAGAGACTCACCTTAAATTCAAAGATAAAAGTAGGTTAAGGGTGAAAGGATGGGAAAAAATATACCATGCAAATAGTAACCAAAAGAGAATTGGGGTAGCTATACTAATATCAGATAAAATAGACCTTAAGTAAAAAAACAGTTATGAGGAACAATACTGACAAAGACAACATTTCAACAAAAAGATGTAACAATTATAAATATATATGCACCTAACCATAGAGCCTCAAAATATATGAAGCAAATACTGACAGATTTGAAGGGAGAAACTGATGATTCTACATTAATAGTAGGAGACTTTAATACACCACTTTCAATAATGGATAGAACATCTAGTCAGAAGACTGATTAATAAGGAGATACAAGACTTGAACAGTACTCTAAACCAATTAGACCTAACAGACATATATAGAACACTTTGCCTAACAAAAATAGAACACACATTCTTCTCAGGTGCACATGGATCATTCTCCAGGATAGACCATATTTTAGGTCACAAAACAAGTCTCAATAAATTAAAAAAATATTGAAATCATACAATGTATATTCTCTGATGTGACAGTTTGAAGTTATTTTATGAATCCCCAAAAGAAAAAGTTTATGTTCTTAAATTTATCCCTGTGGGTATGGTACTGTTTGATTGCATTAAATTCAGTTGAGGGGCCTTTGATTAGATTACTTGATAAGATTGCTTGAAGGCTTTTGATTAGACTACATCAGTGAGGTGTGACTCAGGTTGAGTCTCTTCCATCTTGCTGGGTCTGATATAAATGGAGACAGAGAGGGACACGCAGTGATAAGGGAAGATGCCATATTTGATTCTGCAGTGTGAGAGAAAAGACTTCAGTTTTTCCCACAGCTGAGCTGCAAGGAGAGAAGACCCTGAGAGGCTCAAAGAGCTGAGGTCCAGGGAAAGATGAGCTATATGCCTGATAGCGTGCAGCTAACTTGAAAAGAATGCGGAGCAGCCAAGACTGATAGAGGAGGTCTGGAAAGAGACAAGCCCTAATACCTGGTTACTGACAGCTGAGCTCTGGGAGATTGTGAGAAAGCAACTCTGATGTTGCCTTGATTTGGACATTTTTCTCAGCCTCAAAACTATAAGCTAATAAATTCCCATTATTAAAAGCCAACCCATATCATGGTATCTGCATACTAAAACATGAATATAGATGCAAAAATCCTCAACAAAATACTAGCACACTACCTAACCAAATCCAAAGGTATATTAAAAGAATTATATACCAGGATCAGGTGGTGTATACCCGGTATGCAAACTTGGTTCAACATAAGAAAATCAATTTTCTTAATATACTAGATTAATGCAATGAAGGAAAAAAACCCACATGATCATCTCAATTGAAGCAGAAAAGGCATTTGACAAAATCCAGCACCCCTTCTTGCTAAGAACACTTAGAACACTAGGAGTAGAAGGAAACTTCCGCAACATGATAAAGGGTATATATGAAAATCCCACAACTAACATCCTACTTAATGGTTAAAGACTGAAAAATTTCCCTCTAAGATCAGGAACAAGACAAGGATGCCCACTGCCACCATTGTTATTCACTATTGTACTGGAAGTTCTTGCCAAAGCAATTAAGCAAGAAAAAGTAATAAAAGTTGTCCAGATTGGAAAGGAAGAAGTAAAACTTTCTCTATTTGCAGACATGATCCTCTATACAAAAAATCCTGAAAAATCTACAACAAAGCTCCTGGAGCTACTAAATGAAGTCAGCAAAGTAGTGGGGTGTAAGATCAACACCCAAAAATCAGTAGTGTTTCTATACACAAGCAATGAACAATCAGAAGAAGAAATCAATAAAAAGATTCCATTCACAATAGCATCTAAAAGAATGAAATATCTAGGATTAAATCTAACCAAGGATGTAAAGGACTTGTACACAGAAAACCACAAAATATTGCTACAAGAAATCAAAGAAGACCTAAATAAATGGAAGGACATTCCATGTTCATGGATTGGATGACTAAATATCACTAATATGCCAGTCCTACCCAAAGCATTTATAGATTCAATGAAATCCCAATCAAAATTCCAACAACCTTCTTTGCAGAAATGGAAAAACTTATTACAAAACCACAGTAATCAAAACAGCATGGTACTGGTACAAAGACAGATTTATAGAGCAGTGGAATCGAGTTGAGAGCTTAGAAATCAACCCTCACATTTATGGCCAACTGATTTTTTTAGTTATTAAAATATATCATTAATACATGAACAAACATAAACAATAAGTGTATAGTAAAAGTTGTGAATGTACAAAACAAACATGCATAACATTATACAGGGGTCCCATAGCACCAATGCCTTACATTGTTGTGAAACATTTTTTACAAATTAGCAACGAATATCATCAAAATATTACTACCAACTGTGGTCTATATCTTACATTTGGTGTATTTTCCCCCAACCCATACAATACCCCTACACCAACACACCACACTGTGGTGGAACATATACCAAGGGTCCATAGCGTACATTTGGCACACTTTTTCCATACTCCCCCCCCCGCCATTATCGACACAGTACATCTTTGGCATTGATGCAAGAATATTACAGTATTAAGCACAGTACATAGGTCATACCAATTGTATTTTCCCCATGCTTCTCCACATTCCCACCATCCTGCAATAGTGACGTACATCCACTCTAGCTCACAGAAGGACACTCTTGCGTCTGTACCATCACCCACAATTATCATCCACCTTTGGGTTCACTGTGTTATTCAGTCCCTAGATTATTCTCTAGCTTTCTTTCCATTGACATTCATATTCCTAGACTACCCTTTTAAGCCATAATCCCATTTATAAACCAGCTGCTACTCACTATAATGTGTTACCATCAACTCTATCCATTTCCATATATTTGCAGTCAAGTTAATTAAAACTTCTATATACATCAAGCATCAGTACCCCTTCCCAGTCCTCCTATCTCCTAATAACCTATACTGCAGGTTTTAACTCCATGCATTCTTCATGTTTAGTTCATATTAATGAGACCATGTAATATTTGTACTTTTGTATCTGTCTTACTTCACTTAGCATAATGTCAAGGTTCACCCATGTTATCCTGTGTGTCCCAATTTCATTTATTCTTACTGAAGCATAGTATTCCATCATATGTATATACCACATTTTGTTTATCCATTCATTAGTTGATGGGTTGTTTCCATCTTTTGCCAATTGTGAATAACACCTCGATGAACATCAGTGTTCAGATGTCTGTTCATGTCACAGTTTTCAGTTCTTCTGGATATATTCCTAGTAGAGGAATTGCTGTATCATATGGCAGTTCTATATTTAGCTTCCTGAGGAACTGCCTAGCTGTCTTCCACAGAGGCTGCACCATTTTACAATCCTACCATCAGTGAAGGAGTGTTCCTATTTCTCCACATCCTCTCCAGCACTTACTGTTTTCTGTTTTTTTGGTTTTTTTTTTAAATAATGGCCATTCTCTACGGTATAAGATGATATCTCATTGTCATTTTGATTTGCATTTTCCTAATAGCTAGTGATATTGAACATTTTTCATGTGCCTTTTGGTATGGCCAACTGATTTTTGACAAGGGGCAAAGACCACTCAATTTGGAAAGAATAATCTCTTCAACAAATACTGCTAGGAAAACTGGATCTTCATTTGCAAAAATAAAAAGGGAGACCCCCCTACCTCACACCATATACAAAGATCAACTCAAAACGAAGCAAAGACCTAAATATAAGAGCCAGAATTATCAAACTCCCAGAGGATAACATAGGGAAACATCTTCAGGACTTTGTATTAGGCAATGGTTCCTTAGACTTTACACATAAAGCAAAAGCAACAAAATTAAAAATAGATAAATGAAATCTAATGAAAATTAAAAACTTTTGTGTCTCAAAGGACTTTATCATGAAAGTAAAATGACAGCTTACACAATGGGAGAAAATATTTGGAAACAACTATGGTAGTTTGAGGCTTTTGTGGACCGCAGAAATGACCATGTCCTTAGAGCTCATCCGTTCCTGTGGGTGTGAACCCTTTGTGGGTGAGACTTTTGATTAGATGACTTCAGTTAAAGACCTTTGATAGATTACTTCAGTAAGGTGTGGCCCAGGATGGGTCTTAATTCTCTTACTGGAGTCCTTTATAAATGGCATGAATAGGGAGAGAGAGACAGAGAGAAAGCACAGGAGTTCAGAGAGGAACCCCACAGAAGCTGAGAGCAAAAGCCACAAGAGCAAGAAGCGGAAATCAATGGAATCCAGGAGAGAGAAAGCCACAGATGGAGCAGCCAGAGGCTGAAAGCAACAAACCTGGAGTAGGCAGAGACCAGGAGATGCCTCTATGTGCCTTATTGCCAGCAGTCAGTCTTTGGGGAGAGAACATGGCCCGGTGATGCCTTGATTTGGGCAGCCTCAGAACTCTAAGATTACAAGCCAATAAACCTTCATTTTAAAAGCCAACCCATTTCTGATATATTGCTTCTGGCAGCTTTTAGAAGAGTAAAACCAACACATATCTGATAAAGGTTTAATATCCAGAATATATAGAAAAAATCCTTCAACTTAACAACAAAAAGACAATCTAATTTAAAAATCCAATTAAAAAGACTTGAATAGACGTTTCTCCATAGAAGATAAACAAAGGCCAGAAAGCCCATGAAAAGATGCTCAGCATCATTAGCCATCAGGGAAATGCAAATCAAAACCACAACAAGGTACCATTTCACACCTATTAGAATGGCTGCTATTAAAACACACACACACACACACAAACCCAAAAAATAACAAGGCTGGAAAGGATGCAGAGAAATAAGGATACTCATTCATTGCTGGTTCAAAGTAAAATGGTACAGCTTCTGTGGAAGACAGTTTGGCAGTTCCTCAGAAAGGTAAGTATATAACTACTACATGACCTGGCAATCTTACTGCTAGGTATATACTCAAAAGAATTGAAAGCAGGGACTTGTACAGGTATTTGCACACTGATGTTCATAGTGGCATTATTCTCAACTGCCAAAAGATAGAAGCAACCCAAGTATCTATCGACCAATGAATGGATAAACAACATGTGGTATATACATGTGATGGAATATTATTCAGCCGTAAAAAAGGAATGATGTCCTGATACATGTGACAACATGGATGAACCTTGAAGACATTATGTTGCGTGAAATAAGTCAGGCACAAAAGGACAAATATTGTGTGATCTCACTGATTTGATATAATTAGAATAAGAAAATTTATAGAGTCACAATCTAGGATATAGGTTACTAGGGGATAGGGTGGGGGTAGTTAAGGCTTAAAATGTACAGAGTTCCTATTTGAAATGATGGAAATTTTTGGTAGTTGGTGGTGATGGTAGCACAACATTGTGAATTGTAATTAACAGCACTGAAATTTATATCTGAATGTTATTAAAAGGGGGAAATGTTAGATTGTACATATGGTAACAGAATAAAAAATTTGATAAAATCCATGGAACTATGTATGCTATACAGTGAACCCTAAGTTAAACCGTGGACTACTGTTAATAATACAATTATAAAAATGTACTATCATCAATTGTAACAAATGTTTAAAAAATGCAATGTGTTGTTTACATTGTTTCTTTATTAGCTTGGGTTAATTTTCCAAGTAGTGTGTGTTCACTTATCTGTGCACTGGTGGGGAAAACTCGTCAGGCAGGGCACACAGAATTGCTTGGGAATGGTTCCTGGTAGCTTTGGGCAGCTTGGGTAGGAAAACCTGAGCCAGGGCTGGGCAGGGCTCACAGAATATGTGGATGGCATCTGCTCATAAAATTGACTGGGCCTGGTGACCCATTATTTTACTATCAGACTGCACAGCTAAAAAAAATCCATTTGTAAGGCAGGAATACTGGCTTGTACAGTATGTATTTGATCTTCAGCTCCAGAACACAGATGGATACAAAATAGCTTTTAAAAAACTAGTTTACATAGGGATGTTAAAATATTTATTGGAGTCTTCTCCTAAAACCCAAACATAAAAACCACCAAAGAAAAATTACATGTAGGCTAAGATTACAAATAATTAATGGAGTATAATTTATGTTAAACATGGAAAATTCATTTTCTTCTTAAGAAAGTTCTAAATTGTGTGCCCTTTGAAGCCTTTAGAAACAAAGTTCAATTACTTAAAAAGGATAGAGATTACTTTTGAAAAGTAAACTTCTGTCTTCTAAAACAAAAACAAATTGGATAAGAATAATGCTGAAATTTCTTATCTGTTACTGTATATAATTGATGTTTCTAGGTACTGTGAGGGGAAACCTGGAAATTCAGTCTTCATCCTTAGCAGAAGAGAGGCCTATAATTTTTTAGTAAAACTGAATTAAATTGAAATATTTTGCTTTAAAAAATGCATAGTTTTAAGAAGTTAATTAACATGAATTAGTTTTCAAAGTTGGGCCAGGAAAGCAGAATCCCGTAAACCACACCTACCTTATTTTTTCACATCACCTTTTTGTGCTGGTCTTGGCAAATTTAGTAACAGCATTAGTAACAGCTTGGGCATTCTGTGGCTACCTCCAAAAACAAACTCCAGAAAAATTGGAATTTTTTTCAGGTTGTTGAGCTGATGGCTCCTTTAGCACAGTTAATTACAAAATATTAAATGGTCAGCAAAATAATTTTCCATCCTTAACAACACTATTCAGTAATTTACATGTGATATTATGCTAAATATTGTACCAAAAAGAAACAGACATTGTCCATGACTGTCCTCAAAGACAATAGGAATACTACTTGTTAAAATAATAATAACTATATATAAGTATGTATAGTGTAGTATATTATTATAGTAGCAATAATTATTTTAATAATAGTAATAAATAATCATATTAATTGCATCAAATATTTATTAAGCCCTTGTTATGTGCCAGGCATTGTACTAAGCAATTTTCACATAACAACTCTTTAAATACTTTCATTAACCTATGAGGTAGGTAGCATTACGTCCATTTTACAGATGCAGAAACTGAGGTTTAGAAAGGGTAAGCAATTTGTCCAGGGCCACATAAAGCAGTTGCTGGTAGAGGTGGAAAACACAGAGCCGAAGCCTGAGATATAAGGACACAGAGATGATTGTGCAAACATTTACATGTTACCCTGCACCTTCATGTTACTTGGAAGTTCATTTAGTGACTGTACAGTGGAGGAATTAGAGAAGCAGAAAGTTCTTTTGGACTCACTGTCTGTTATTTTGTTTGTCGGTGGAACAGAAGGCTTAGTGGAAGGTGGTATTTTAGGAATTGTTTGAAATATATAATTAACTGTCATCTCTCACCCCCCCCCCAACTAGAAGATTTGGGGGCAGGTTAGAAGGGGAACTAGCCCTTCCTTAGTACCTGTGGCATTTCCCCACTTGCTTCTCTGCCTCTTGTTCTTTACTTTTGGAATTTTTTTTTGCTCTTAGAGTCAGTGAGTCAACAGCATGTTTTTAGTATTACTTGACTCATTAGAAGTATATAACTACCATGGGCCAAAGAAAGGTATGCTTTAATGCCATCTGGGGTGGGGGTAGAGGTGGGGAGAGTATGGAAGAAGAAAACATTTAAATAAAATACATATACATATATATATGTAATGCATTTGTTTTAAGTCTCAAAATCACTCAAGTTTCTAAATGGAAGCCTGATACAAATTAAACTTTCAATAACCCACATAGTAAAAAAGAATCACAGAATGATGTGCCTAGAAGGGACCCCAGGCATCTCAAGTATTTTGTAGAATATTAATGCTCTTGATCTGTTAATAAGTATTTTGAAATAGGGCCCCAAGGTCAAATAAAAATTGTAAATGCTGTGTTAAGTAAAATTAAATAGGTTTCTTAACTGTGGGACTTCATAGAAACTTTGATATGCTAATGTGCTTTGTGAAGCTACAAGAGGAAAATAAAGTGTTTCAACACTTATTTTACCCCAGATAACTCTTTTTGGGAAACTGGTCCAGCTCAGCCAGCTAGTATATTCTCTATGTGAAGATGGCGGCTGACACCTTTTTGAGAGCAAGGAAGTCCCAAGGGGAAGGAAGGCTATATCAGTTGCTCCTGTTTCAAGCCAAGAATTTTCAGCGAGATGCCTTTCCCTGAAGGCTCAGAGAAAGCGGAGGAACAACTCTAAGCAAATAGAGCTACCCTCCACTGTGACCCATGCTGCAGAGAAGCTCTGAGCTCAGGATAAAGGGGCGACTGGCCCTTTGGAATCTGGGAAATGGACTTATCCCTGATCTAGCTCGTCGAGGACATACAAGAGTGGGGAGGGATTGCCAGCTGTGGATACAAAGCTAGTCCTATTGTTTGCCTAAGCAAACTGGTCGTGTGAGTATACATTGGAAAACACCAGGTTAAATGAAGTTAGACTGATGTCTTTTTTGCAGGACTTTCCAGAGCTTTTAATATGAAAATGTGCATTCTAAAGCTCCAAGACCAGGTCAGAGTGTTCAGGGCTTTTAAAAGTTACTTAGTCATGAAACGCTTGCTTTGTGCAGCGTTAGGGAAGCACTAGAGTTCTGAGGAAAACAGTTGGGAAATACTGATCTAATCCAACCTGCTCATTTACTAGTGAGCAACTATGGGTGGGGTATTTCTTATCTGTGGGGCCCTCTTGGTTTTCTTTCTCCATCATTGAGATACATTCATGGAGATTAACTTGATCAAATTTGGGGGCAGCTTTGAAGAGATTTCTTTAGATATTAAACCCTTTCTATGGGTTTCAAGGGCAGCTTACTCCATATGTATTGAGTTTCTGTTGTCAAGAACCATTAATCAGCCAACTTTATTGAATATCACCTATGCCCAAAGATCCTTTGGGTAGAGTGGTGGCCTACAAAGAAATAAACTGTGGTTTTTGTTACACAGGAGATTAATAATAATGGTAAATGTGATGTTAATGGTAATAATTTAAATGCTAACACTTATTGAATACCTTTCTTTTCACCAGGCACTGTGCTAAATACTTTAATCCTCCCAGCAATTTATGAGGTAGGGATTATAATAATCCTCATTTCACAGTGTGGACACTGAGGCTAGGTGAAGTGAAGGAATTATCCCGGGTCATATGCAGCTGCAAAAGAGAAGACACGCATAGAAAAGTGCATCAGCGTGTGATGCATTTCTTATGAGTAATACAAAGTGCTTTGCGAATTTAGAGAAAAGAAAAATGATTTTCAAAAGACTTGATCAGTGAGTGTCAAGTGTGTGGTGGAGGATTACTTTTTGGCTGCCCCTGTCTTCTCCCTTAGGGGTCCAGATCCCTTACTTTGGTAGAAGTGTTGTCCCCAACTCACCGTGTGGTTCTGAGTGTGTGGCTGGGCACCATGACTCAAGCTGGACCAATCAGCATGTTGGGGAATTTTGGAAATAGAAACAAGGGAATGGCTTTCCTTTTGGGTAGTAAAACTGCAAAATCTAGTATGAAAAGTCCGTGCCTTTCCCCAGCCCTGTGGAAGGCACTGGGCTGTGGTAGGAGAGAACGATGGTGATGTAAAGGGTGACGCAGGAGCTAGATATTGAGAGGAGTCCTGGAGGGAGTCTGGTCATAACTGGGGCAAAGGACTTACATGACCCAGTCTTCTTCTGGAAATGGTTCTGTAGGGTGCTAAGGCAACACTCCTCAAACACACCAGTTCTAGTTACAAGCTTTATGGGGGGTAGGCTCTTGAAGCTGGGGAGAGAGTAGGGGCAAAGGAACATTCTTTACTATTTAAGAGAAGGTCTAAAAGTCTGAGCAGGCTTCTGCTGGTGGCTTCAGTGGTTTCCCAATTGCCCTTCAGTGATATTAATAAAATGTGTCTGTACACAGGGGAGCTGCAGTATAAAATTTCGACTGACTGCATGTGCCATCTTGGCCACTTCCTTGATTGCACAGTAAACCCTGTATTCTCACCTATAAAATGAGCATCATATGAATGCAATTCCCACTTCTTTTAGTTGTTTTGTGCCTCCAAAGGGACAAGAGATGCAAAGCCTTTTATCAGCAAAACAGTATACAAGTCTGAGTTATTACTCTGTTATCTTACTATATTCAGACACTTTATAACCTTGCAGCAAGCCAAGTGTCCCAGAAAGTGGGAAATATTTGGGGGAGGAGAAGCAGGAGATTTTAGGATAGTAGCCTTAGTGGGTACAAAAACACCTTGAGGGTGAAAGGAGAGAGAAGCAAATAATTGTTTCTTCTCTTTTTAGGATTTATCTTTTAGTCCAATTTTCTCTTCACCCCTATTTTCTAGGGGGGTATTTCTTGGTTTCAGATTTTGGGATTTTGTGGAGAGAAAACAAAGTCTCTAGTTCCTGCAGAAGATGCATTCAAGGTTCTTGTTTCATCTGGTTTGTTCATTCATTCTTGATAGGACATTAAAGAGCATTTCTCTCCTCCTATTGAAAGTGATTAATTCCAGTAAGAGTTCAACAGTGTGGACCACTACAAGGTGGGACAAAACCGGTTTGTTTTTTTTTTAAAGATTTATTTATTTTATTACATATCTCCCCTTCCCCCCACTGCGGGGACGTGCCGAGAGTGGTCACTGCGCAGGCGCGGCTTTCCCCGCTTGTGGGCGGTCTCTGCGTC
>PVKH010024554.1:0-13621 GCA_004027955.1 Chaetophractus vellerosus
CGATAGCCCAGTGGATAGGGCACCGGCATACCACATGGGAGGCCCTGGGTTCGATTCCTGGGGACCTCTCCTAGCGGGCAGACCGCCTTGAGAATGGCAAGCCACCATGGGTGGGCCGGAGCCGCCGTGGGCAGGGCAAGAAGCTGCCACGGACAGGGCAAGAGCCGCCACGGGCAGGGCAGGTCGCCCGCGAATGGAGCGCAGCCAGCCACCTGCGAACTGAAAGCCGGCCGTGAACGGACGCCTAGACCGCCCACAAGCGGGGAAAGCCGCACCTGTGCAGTGACCACTCTCGGCGCGTCGCCGCAGCAGGGGGAAGGGGAGATAGGTAATAAAATAAATAAATCTTTAAAAATAAATAAATAAAAAAAAATAAAAATAAAAAGGGTTCTGTCTGTTGCAACCAAATTGTCTCTAAGATAAGCAGTCTAGACCCTTCAGGAGAAAGCTACCCACTTATTCACATATTAGTGTGTTGGTTGGAATTTTAATTGCAAGCCACTAAAACAAACTTTACTAAGATAATTAAACCATTGAAAGCCTACTTGGGGCACTTGGAATTAAGATGAGAGGACCAAGTTTGGAGATGGACAGTAACCAAGGAAACACGAGTTGATCTGGAAACAGAACATACAGTCACGGTCTCGAAGCTGGAACATGTATTCTGCACACAGCTTCTATGCCAAATGACCTTCAAGTATTCCTTCTATTCTTGTCACATTCTCTTAAAATAAAAAATGTCAAGGGAAAGTGTGATTGTCCAGGCTTAGGTCACTTGCCTATGCGTGGTTTTACAAGGGCAGGGAGAAAGATGTTCCCCATTGCTTCCATAGTGGGAGGCAGGCACATGGGTCTTCAACCTTGAAAACCATACACAATGGAAGAGAGGTAATTTCCTAAAAGGAAGTTGAGATGTCTTTTGTGAATGGGAATTGATCCCAGAGATTCTTTGGAAACAGGGGTAAGTAGCAAGGGACCATATGTTTACCCTCAGAGGTCTAGTTCTCAGAGTCTGACAGAAAAACTTACAGAGAGATGATGTGGTGTTCAACATAAAAAAATAACTTTCTGATAATTAGAGAAATGAAATAGGCTGGTTTGTGAAATAATGAATTCCCTGTCATTCTGTTAAAGCAGAAGTTGGATAATCATTAGTAATGTTGAGGAGATTTCTATACTGGATGAGGAGATAGACTAGTTATCGTCTCTGCCTACATACAATTCACAATAGAAGAGGGAAAAATTCATTTAGAGCTATATATCTATTTAACCTCTTATGATAATGGGTCTCATATTTCTATTAGAATAACTTCATTTTTATTTGCCTTGAAAAAATATTCTGTTAATCTTTCAACTGTCCTGCTTATTTTCGTATCTCTACCTCCCTCTAATTGTCATTGCTGAGATAAGCTTCAGGTTTAGTCTTTCCCTGTGCTTTGGGACTAAACTTGTTCCCAGGCAGAAAGAAAAAGAGGAGCCCCAAGAGCCCCAGGATAAATGTTGACCAACCCAACACACGGGCTGTGTTACACCACAGCCTGTTCTGAAGTTGGTATTCTGGTTCCCTGATAACTTAGGCAGAACTTTGTTTTCTTCTAATGGAGACTCTTTCTGGCGCACCTATCTCCCCAAGGACTTAACTTTTTGTCCCCAAACTGCCTGTTCATCTCTACCTCTGCTGGTCACAGGCTCCTTAGACCTTTGTTGAATGCCTGTCCTGACCATGTGTATCAGGCAGGGTTCAGTGCTGCAAAGAGAACCCTTCTGAGATATTGAAGCAGAAAGGAATCTAATACAGAGAATGAGATGATTATAAAATCACTGGGCTCCAGGAACCATTTCCTGAACACCATAGAATAGAAGAAGGAGTTGCCTTCTCTGCTATAATCAGGAAGGTGGGGAAATCAGCATAACTATTAAAGTTTTTTAAAAAAACAAGAAGCAAAAAGCCCACAAAACTATTAAAGCCTGCTACTAAAATCATTAAAGTTAAAAAAAAAAACACAAAAAACAAGAAACAAAAAAAAAACCCATAAAACACCGTGCTGCCACTATAGCTGCCTATTGAAAGCCCTGAACCTGGAGACTGCACACTGTAATAATGGTGCAGGAAATCCTGATATTTCCACAACTGTGTTTGCCATCAGTAAACAGCCAAAAGGAGCAGTAAGTGGTCTCCACCTTAGCACTGCCTTTTCAAATGTGTGCAGATGTATCTGAATGGTGGAATCTAATCAAATGTAGAACCTGGTGGCAAGGGAGCCTGGGAAATTTAGCATTTAGCCTTTCAGGTAGTTCAGTACAGAAAGTCACTCTAGAAGAAGGTGGGAATAAATACTAAATGCCGTATCCAACACCTCATGTTCACATTATAGTGAAGTCCTAGCCAGTGCACTAAAACAAGAAAAAGAGATAAAGGGCATACATGTTGGAAAGAAAGAAATCAAGATGTTCTCATTCATAGATGACATGATTGTGTACATGCAAGCTACAAAAAAGATCTACTGGAAGTATTAAGGAAAAATAACAAGGTTCAGGATATAAGGTAAATATTTTTAAAAGTAATTGCATTGCTCCACTTGAACAACAAACACCTTAAATTCTTTTAAATTCATATGTAATAGTATTAGAAAACACAAACTATTCATGGCTAGATATTTTAAAATATGTATTGGAGGTCTTACATTACCTGAGTTCAAGACATACTCTAAAGTTAATTAAAACACTGTGATATTGATGTAAGAACAGACATATAGATCAATGGAACAGACCAGTGTTCTAAAAGTAGATCCACAATACATGGTCAGTTGATTTTCCAGAAAGGTGTCAAGGTAATCCAATGCAGAAAGCATAGTCTTTTCAATAAATAATGCAGAAACAACTAGATATCCAGAGGGGGAAAATGAATTTCAATCCTTATAACATATACAGAAATGAACTGGAAAGGATCATAGACCCAAATGTAAAAACTAAAATAAAATGTTTCTAGGAAAATATTCTTGCAACTTTGGGTATACAAGTTTTCTTAGATAGGACACTGTATGGTTTTTAAGATTTAAAGGGCTTTGGAGCCAGGAAGAATCTAGGTCTGCCACTAAACATATGTATGATTTTAGTCCAATTGATTTATTACTCTAAATCTCCATTTTCTCTTCAGTAAGGCTTTTTGAAATGATCAAATGAGATATTATATATGAATTATTTAGTACACTACCTACTTCATAGTATATACCCAATAATGATAGCTATTAACATAAAAAAAAGTGACTGTCACATTCTTGGGCTTTGGGGAGATTTGTCTGGATTCTAGCCCAATTTTGCAATTTTCAAGTATCCCAGGTGAATAGCAGACAAGAAGCAACTTGTGTTGAGGCCTGCATTTTCTTAAAACTAGGGAGCCAGCTATGGTTCAATTGGTAGAGCCCTGGTTTACCACATGGGAGGCCCCAGGTTCGGTTCCCGGGGCCTCCTCGAGAAGGCAGGCCGCCTCAAGAAGGCAAGCCGCCGCGGACAAGGCAAGCCTCCGTGAGCAGGCAAGCCACCGCAGGGTGAGCTGACTCGGCAGGATGCCGTGGCAGGGGGAGACAAGCAGACAGAAGAACGCAAAAAGCAAAATGAACACAGCAAGAGCAAGCAGCGGGGGGGGCGGGGGGAGATATATAAATAAATTTTTAAAAAATAAATCTTTAAAAAAAACAGAAAAACAAAAAACAACTAGGGTTCCTAAAGGCCTGGCCATTTAAAAAGAATTTAATAATTGAATTTCATTATTAAATTCAAATTTTCTCTTCAAAAAACTATCTTTAAGAAAATGAATAGGTAAGCCACAGACTGTGAGAAAATATTCACAGTATATATGTGTGATAAAAGCTTGAATCTCTAATTCATACCTCAATAAGAAGAACAAACAACCCAATTTTTAAAATGGTAAAGTATTTGAACAGACATTTTTCTCAAAAGAAGAGATACAAATGGTCAATAAGCAAAATGAAGAGATTCTCAACATCTTTAGTAATTTGATATAAATCAAAATCACAATGAGCTACCACTTCAGAACTACTAGAATGGCAAAAATTAAAAAGATTGGCCATACCTGTCGCAGGAATATAGAACAACCAGAAATTTTGAACAATGCCAGTGGGAACATTAAATGGTATTCCCACTTTGGATAACATTTTGGCAGTTTTTTATAAACTTAACATACCCATACTATTTAACCTAGCAATTCCACTCCTATGTATTTGCCTATGAGAAACAAAAGCATATATCTACACAAAGACTTAAATGTAAATGTTGATAAGAGCTTTATTTATGATAGCCAACAAGAATTGACATGTTGAATGTATAAACAAGCTATACTGAGTATAACTACTCAGCAATAATAAAAAAATGAACTACTGATACATATCAGTCTGGATACATTTCAAAAACATTTTTCTGAGTTAAAGAAGCTATGAGGGGCCTGCCGTATAGCCCAGTGGATAGGGCGCTGGTATACCACATGGGAGGCCCCGGGTTCGGTTCCCGGGGACCTCTCCTAGAGGGCAGACCGCCTTGAGAAGGGCAAGCCGCCGTGGGCGGGCGGAGCCGCCGTGGGCAGGGCAAAAAGCTGCCATGGACAGGGCAAAGCCGCCACAGGCAGGGCAGGTCGCCCGCAAACAGAGTGCAGCCAGCCACCCACGAACTGAAGCAGAGCCGGCCGTGAATGGAAGCAGAAGCCGCCCACAAGCGGGGCAAAGCCACCTATGCAGTGACCAGTCTCAGCACGTCCCCGCAACAGGGGGAGACAAAGTGGACAGAGAGGAACACAGGAATGGACACACAGCAAGAGCAAGCAGAAAGGCGGGGGGGGGGGATATGTAATAAATAAAAAATAAATCTTAAAAAAAAAAAGAAGCTATGAATACTACATAATTCAATTTATTTGAAATTTTGAAAGAGGAAAATTTAATCCATAGTGACTGAAAGAAGATTAATATTTGTCCAGGTAGACAGGGATTGATGGCAAAAGGACATGAGTGAACTTTGGGAGTGATAAAATTTTTCTGTATCTTGATTGGGATTATGGTTATGTGAAGTACACACTTGTCAAAACTCATCTAACAGTACTCTTAAGTAGGTGCATTTTACTGAATGTAAATTATATCTCCAGTAAATTGATTTAAACAGTAAAAACAAAAACTATGCAGTATATATACCTCTGATCATAAAACAAATTTCCATTTTACACAACTCCCATGAGCATTTTTTTCCAAACTGATACCAATGCTGGCGATGATAAATCCTTTTAATTTTTTCTAGTTGCTAAGCAAAAAGGGGTATTAATTGACTTATTCATTAGTGAATTCATTAGTGAGTTGTCTGAAATACTAACTTTTAAATGGACAAAGGAATGGAAACCAACATATAATATTGAAAGGGAAACAAGGAGAGAGGTAAGAAGGAAAGCTATTTTCACAGGAGTAAGGGGAATAACCCCTTGGTGAACTCTGTGTTCATCATATTACTGTCTCTCTTCTCTTCTTGGGTCAAAACTTTAGGAACTATTTTTGGTTTCTCCTTTACCCTGAACATCATAATCATTTACAGGTCAGTTGTTAAGTCCTTTGAAATTGTTCATGCATCAGCATCATGTCCCTCTTCTTTTTTCTGCTTCCTTCTGCTGCCACTTTAGTTCATCTGGCCTCTTCCTAGCCTATGAATGTAGACCACATAAAAGTCCTCTATCTAAACCTCTAGATTCTCCTTCCAATCCATCCCACTTCCTGCTGCGTAATTAATTTTCTTGATGCACATCTCTCCTATGGTATTTACAGGCTCAAAAATCACGAACAAACAAACAATAACAAATTTCAATGGTTCCTGACTGCTTGCTAAATAATATCCCAATACCAACATTCAAGGTACCCCCAAATTGGCCTATAATCTGTATTCCTAGACTTATATTCCATTGTTTTCCTACATCTACTTAGGTGGTACAACACAGTGGTTGAAAGCAGTTATTATTATCTCTGCCTTAAAGGCAACACAGAGAGCCAAGTATTTCTAAATAAGGTGTGAACAAAGAGCAACCTCTGGCACTTCATCACATATTCAAAAAGACCTCTATTCATATGCCACAGCTGTTTCTGTGGCCTGATTTTCTTGTAAAGTACATATTTCCTTCAGGTCTACTACCATAAAAATCGTGTATGCCTTCTCTTGTGTTATTCAGAGACATATTTACCTAGTCCATTCTCCAAGCAAAGATTCATAAATAGAAAATGGCCTTTTTGTCCTTAAATAAATCTTTACTATACATAATCTGATTCAAAAACCTTGATTATGCTTTCAGAATCATGTTTTTCTTTGTCCTCAGTGTACAGTCTATTAAATCCAACAAATATTTATTGAATGTCAACTCTTTGAAATGTGCTGTACTAATGAGGGTTTACAGAGAATTAAAAGATGAGGAGGGTAGAGCCCTTTAGACATCTTACAATCTGGTAGAAGTGTCAAAATAAATACTGTAAATCTGTAACAAAGTAAAAATATCATCATCACTACAAGAGACAATGAATATTGTAGTGGCTTAAAGAAAGGACAAGTCATATCTGGTATGTGAATCAAGGCATTAACAAAATTAGTTTTAACATATATATAATACCATATATATATTGTAATTTTAACCATTTTAAGTGTATGATTCAGTGGTATTAACTACTTTTACAATGTTATGCTACCATCACCACCATCCATTACCGAATATTTTTTTATCACCCCATTAAGTTATCATTAAACTCGGTACTCATCAAGCACTCACTCCCCATTCCCCTCTCCCCTGGTCCCTGGTAATCCCTAATCTACTTTTTGTCTCTATGGATTTGCTTATGAATCAAAGCTTTTGACAGGGTAGGTTTTGAGAAAGGCCTGGAAAGATGGTGTCTTAGTTTGTCAAATTGCTATAACAAATAGCACCCAATGGATTGGCTTAAACATAGGAACTTTATTGCTTCACAGTTTGGGGAGCTTATTTTTTCCCAGGCTTGAAAACGTTCTGATGCTGGCTTGCTGCAGCCCTTGGGATTCCCTGGCTTGCCTCTCTGCCTCATATCACAGGGCAATGTGCCGTCCTTTCTCTCTCCCCAGTTCCCACAGACTTCCTGCTTCTGGCTCCTCCTCATGGCTTTCTCTTTCTAAGGCCTCCAGTAATCTGCATTAAGACCTACCCTGGGTCAGTTCAGAACACCTTAATTAAAAATAACATTTTCAAAAGGTCCTATTTACAATGGGCTCACACTCACAGCGATGTGGATTAGAACGAAGAACATGTTTAACTGGGGTACATGCTTCAACCAACCACAGATGGGTAGGACTTCAACGGGCAGATATTGTTTAGAAAAGCTTTGTGTGCAGAAGGAATATCAAAGATAAAATCAAAGAGTGTGGAAAGTATGTAGGGTTTTCAAGGAGGAGCCAGTTTGACTGATGCTCAGTGTCCATAAAGTGGGTAGTTGGTGAGGTAGGTTAGAACATGTCTGTAGTGGTGGTCTGGGGGGGTTACACTTGTGTTCAAAGTAAGGAGCCTATTGCCACAGAGTATAACACATGCATGATTGACATTCTGTTTGAGCAGGGTTAACCTGCCAGAATGGTAGAGGGGAGAAGAAACCATAAAATAAAGGCGTCAGCTAGGAGCCTACCTCTGTACTAGAAGGAGCACATTGGGAGAAACAAGTCAGAAAGGGAAAGGTAAAAAAAAGGGCATTTTAAAGAAGTTTTCACAGAACTTAGCAATGTTTTAAGGTGAAAGGAGGAAAGGAAAGGAGGCTAACAGTGACTGAGCACCTGCATGATCCAGGTACTGGGGTCAGCTATCATCTTGGGGGATGTGAACAAGGTAAGAGGAGCAGCAAAGATGTCTCCAAGGTTTCCAGACTAGGGTATGGGGGGAATACTTTTGCCATTGACAGAAATGGGGAAGTTAAGAGATAGTTTAGTTTTAGATATGGTGAGTTTGTTCTGGGGGAACATTTAGGTGGTAATGTGTAATAGAAGTTGAAAATAAAGCAAGAAAGCCCAAGAGTGGTGGTCAGGTGTGGATATAGGTTTGTAAACCATCCAGTTAGTAGTGATAGTGAAAGTGGAGGTTAAGATCATCAAAAGAAGGGCTCTGGGAAGAATAATGTTAATATTCATCATCATTGCAAACCCTGTTGAGTTATTAGTATGTGCCAAATTCATTTCAAACACTTTTCATACCTTAGCTCATTTCCTTATCACAATTAAAAATCTGACATTTATGATTATGTCTAATTAGTTATTAACACATGATGTAACATATTACTTTTCTGTAAGCAAAATCCCAGATGATTTCAAGATGGGAAGAAGTGACGAGGGGGGCATAGAAGGATTAAGGAAAAGTTGCAAAGTCTTCAACAGAGAATGTGGTTTAGCTCTAGCTGTTGATAAATAAAACAGAAATTTAATGTACATTTTAAAAATGTGAAGGTTATAGTGAATCCTCTAATCACTGGAAGGAAAAAATGGAATGAAGAAAACAAACAATGAAGATAGAACAGCTATGACTCTTTATACTTCTAACAACATGGCTTCAAGATGCATATTTTTAATTCTTAGACATTAGAGATACTTAAAAGTCCATAATAATAGTGAAACTCTTATAAATTGACATATCAAGTCAAGAAAAAATAAGCAAAGATTTAAATAACATGAATTAAAAGTGTGGCTACAAAATGGATAGAGTTGATGGTATCACATTATAGTGAGTATAAGTAATGCAGCTGGTTTATAAATGGGATTGTGGTACAACGGGTAGGGATGTAAATGTCAATCAAAAGAAAGCTAGAGAATAATCTAGGGACTAAACAATATAGTGAACACAGAGGCGGATGAGAATTGTGGTTAATATTATAAATACAAGAATGTCCTTCTGTGAACTAGAACAAATGTACATCACTATTGCAAGGTAGTAAGAATGTGAAGAAGCATGGGAAAAATACAGTTAATGTAACCTATGGACTATAGTTAACAGCAATACTGTAATGTTCTTGCATCAATGCCAAAGATGTACCATGTAAATAAAAGGGAGATACGGAAAAAATATACCAAATGTGTGCTATGGACCATAGTTAGTGGTAATAGTCTGATGATATTATCTCATATTCCATAAGAAATCTTCCACAACAATGTACTATGTTGGTGGAGAGGTGTTGTATGGGAATTTCACACATGTGCATGATTGTTTTGTAAGTTCACAACTTCTCTAATAAAAATATATTTTCTAAAAAGTGTGAATACATATACATACATATATGGTTGTATGAGGAATGTCCTTTTCAAGTGCCTATGGCACTTTATCAAATAAACAGATTTCGGGTCAGAGCACAAACATATTTTCAATGAAATCCAAACACCAGAACTCACAAGATCACACTTTCTAATCACATTGTAATAAAAATAGAGCAATAACAAAAGTACAGTAAAAATTTTTTAATACCCATTTAAATAACTCTTTAAGGGCTGAAGGGGAAATTAAAACAGAAATTACAGTCAATACTCCCAAGATTGGTCTACAATTCAACATAATCCTTACCAAAATCCAGCTGGCTTTTGTGCAAAAATTGACAAGTTGATCCTAAAATCCATATGGAAGTACAAGGGACCTAGAATGAACAAAACAATATTGAAAAAGCAGAATGAAGCTAAGGATCATAGTTCCTAATTTCAAAATTTACCACAAAGCTACAGTAATTAAAATAAAGTAGTACTTATATAAGGGGTAGACATATATAATCAAAAGAAGAGAGGGGCCGGCTCGATAGGCCAGTGGATAGGGCACCGGCATACCACATGGGAGGCCCCGGGTTCAGTTCCTGAGGACCTCTCCTAGCGGACAGACCGCCTTGAGAATGGCAAGCCGCCATGGGCGGGTCAGAGCCACCGTGGGCAGGGCAAAAAACTGCCACGGACAGGGCAAAAAGCCGCCACGGGCAGGGCAGGTCGCCCGCGAATGGAGCGCAGCCAGCCACCCACGAACTGAAGCAGAGCCAGCCGTGAATGGAGGCAGAAACCGCCCACAAGCAGGGAAAGCCGTGCCTGCACAGTGACCAGTCTCGGCGCGTCACCGCAGCAGGGGGGAAGGGGAGATATGTAATAAAATAAATAAATCTTTAAAAAAAAAAAGAGAGAGAATTGAGAGTCCAGAAATAAACCCTCACATATATATTCAACTGATTTTTGACAAAGATGAAATGCAATTCAAAGGGAAAAGAATAGTCTTTTCAGCAAATGGTCCTGGGATAATTGGATATCCACATGCAAAAGAATGAAGTTGGACCCATACCTCACAACATATACAAAAATGAACTCAAAATGGATCAAAGACCTAAATATAAGAGCTAAAACTATCCAAGAAAATGTAGATTTAAATCTTCGTGGTCTTGGATTAGGTAATGAGTTCTTAGATATGACACCAAAAGCTTAAGCAGCAATGGAAAAACTAAATTCATTAATTAAAATTTTTATGCTTTGAAGGATACTATTAAGTGAAAAAGACAACATACAGAATGGGAGGAAAATTTTGCCAATTTTATATCTGATGTAGATCTAGTATTCAGAATATCTAATATATATAGTATAATATATATACATTGCTGGTGTGAGTGTAAAATGCTGCTGTGACATTGGAAAACAGTTCAGCAATTCTTCAAAAAGTTAAACATAGGATACTAGTGCAATCAATCAAAACCCTAATATTTCTTGACTGAACTTGACAAATTAATTCTAAATATTTAATTTAATTAAATTAATTAAATTAATTTAATTATTGATAAAGGCTGGGTTGGAAGAAGTAGCCTATATGTGTGTGTGGCAGCCTGAAGCCCAGAATTAGAAATACTTACCCACCCAACACAGGCACATCTAGATAACCAAGACCTTGTGGATCCATGCCTTGCTGTCAAATGCCTATGACATACTGGAGCCAACCGAAGTGTGTGTTTCCTTAAGGAGATGGCTCCCAAGAGGAAAAAGATACACCTGAATTATGTATGGCTAGTTTCTTATCCTAAACTCAGGAAGCAGAGAAGTCACTCTACCTTCCCTGGGGAAATTTGGGAGAAGAGTTATGCAAAGAGGCTGAGGGTGTTTAGGAAAAACCAGAGGAGTATGGAAGATGCATTCATTCCCCTTATCCCCCATCAACTGATGAGAGGATGTGAATTTTTTTTGTAGAACCCAGATACATGCTGCCAAATTATTTTCAACAGGATTTTATAAAATAATTTATAATTCTACCAATGAGGTTGCCAGTTTATATTACCTTTGACACATATGCAAAATTGCCTATGCAATTTCCATTCTCTACTTTCTTTAAAACAGAATCATAATTTATTTGGGATAGCAATATGCCTTTCTAAAAAGTTCTCAGCCTCCCTTGCAACTAGGGATGGTCATGCAATATACTTCCTACCAATTAAATGTAAAACAGAAGTCTGCCAGGTATTCCTAGAAAGTTTTGCTTTCTTTGTAAAGGTGCCATTTGTTTTGCTTTGCCTGCCAGGTATTCCTAGAAAGTTTTGCTTTCTTAATATAGGTGCCATTCGTTTTGCTTTGTCTCTGCTTTTTCCTGTCTGAAGCTGAGGTATCCATCCTGTAACCATAAGAATGAGAGCCACATACCAATAATGGTGAAATGAGAATATACAAATTCCCTGAAGTCATTTTATGTGGCCAAACCAGCCCTGCTAAGTCTGTTTTATGGATAATGCTATTTATCAACATGAAGTGACAATCTTTTTTCTATTTAATGCTTTAAGCTTTGAATTATATTGTCTGATTGTATTTAGTTTGTATTTGAAAATTAATTTATTTTAATGTGTTTGCAATCTTTTATTTCAGATGGGTTTCTTTTAAATAACTGGATTTTATTTTCCATAAGTACGATCTGTCTTTGACCTTTTTACTAAGAGAATTAAACCCATTTACACTTACAGTCATAATTCTTGCATATATGTATTTGATTGCAAGATGTAGAAATTCATCTTGAATTAGCTTAGGCAAAATGGAAATTCATTGGCTCCTGCAACCAGAAAAGGCAAGAATGTAGCTAGAGACCCACTGAACCAGAGACTTAATACAAGCAGGATTCTCTTTTTCTGCCTCTTTCTTTGCTTCTCTCTAACCAGCTTTCTCCACACACAACACTCCACATATCTTAGCTTTGTCTCTGAAAAACTCTTCCCCCAGGTCTGTTGAACAAAGGCTGGGGAAAGCGTACAATTTGCAAAGCTTGTGCCTCCTGCCTATATGCCTATATGCTGGACCATAACAGGGCTGGGAAATTAGTGGTTGTGGTTGATAAGGTTCAATGATTGTCCCAGTTTAGGTCAGATCCTCACTTCTAGACCAGGAAAGTAAGATCATCTAAAAAATGTTATCTTCATTTGGAGTCTGTATTTAGAGTGAGGATGAGGCCATGGGGTGCTTTTCCCAGAAAAATGCAGGGGTACTGGACAGAAAAAACAGTAAATGACCATTTTAATTGTTATAAAAATAAAATCTTAGATTATGCTTCCTAGTTTTTGATCCCTTTCCTCTGTCTTTTTAGATATGCACTATTGGTTCGCTCTTATTTTCTGCAATAACCGAGAAGGAAGGCATGCTGTTTGAATTAAAGCCATTCTTAGATATTTAGCTGCCCAATTATTAAAATCGAGAACAACATAAGAACTTTACTCCCTTTTATGAAAGATGTGAAATCTAGGTCTTTGATTTCCTCTTGCAAAACTTCTCTTTCTTCTCCTGGGTTTTGTTTTGTTTTGTTTTGTTTTGTTTTCATTTAGACTGTTGTCACAAACTGCATCATTGTCTTTTTGTTAAACAATGTGCCAATCCTTTCAAGTAACTTCATTCCAAGTTTATAGACCATTTTTTTTAAAGATTTATTTATTTATTATTTATTACATATCCCCTCCCCTTTCTGCTTGCTCTTGCTGTGTGTCCATTCTTCTGTGTTTTTCTATGTCTGCTTCTTGTCTCCCCCCGTCCCCGCGGCGACGCGCCGAGTCGGCCCTCCACGGCGGTGGCTCATTCCGTTCGAGGGTGGCTCCATTCCGTTTCCACGGGGGGCTCCGCTCCATGTTTTGTGGGCAGCAGTCCTCCATGTTTTTGCGGGCTGCCGGCTTCCGCTTTCGCGGGCAGCAGCTCCGCTTTTCACGGGTGACCTTGCCATGCCCGTGGGGGCTCAGCCCTGCCCGTGGCGGCTTTTTGCCTTGCCAACGGCGGCTCTGCCCAACCCACGGCGGCTTGCCTTTCTCAAGGCCGTCTGCCCGCTCGGAGAGGTCCCCGGGAACCGAACCCGGGGCCTCCCATGTGGTACACCGGCGAGCTCTTTATCCACTGAGCTATCTAGCCGGGCCCTACACTTTCTTTATGTCCCAGCAATTGCACTCCTAGTTATCTACCAAGAGAAATAAAAACAAATTTTCATGCAAGTAATTTTCATAGTGTTACTCAAAATAACTCCAAGTTGGAAATCCCCTAATGTCTGTCAACCTTTAAATGGATAAAAAATGCAAATTCTTCTAGACAATGAGAATGTATTAAATACTGTTACCTT
>PVKH010024555.1:0-13602 GCA_004027955.1 Chaetophractus vellerosus
TGTACGTAAAAAATTTAAATAAGCAGTGAATGTGACCAGAAGAAAAGGGGAAAGGCACGTTTGAGGCTCGATCACAATCCTTTTGAGGGGATAAACGAGTGGATCAGACACCAGTTACAGAAGAATCTTTGTTTCTGTCTGGAGAGAGGGTAAAGGCTAAGGAAAACATGTTCATCTGGACCCCACTCTCAATGTCCCCTGGTTTGTAGCTGCAAGTCCTTGCTATTGCCTTTGAGCTCTGGAACTGTTTTATTGCTTTTATAAACTACCAGCTATCTTCTTTTAGGGGGACATAACAGATGGTCATGCTGAAACTGAGCTTTTTATCTGAATCTTCAAAACCTTTTTCTGCACGATTTATGAGGTTCCCTTCTTTGCAAATTCAGTGCTTTCTGGTAGCTTTTCCTTTTGAGATGAGCCACAAGAGCCTCATTTTTGTTGGGCATTGCCGATTAGTGGCAAAGCTCCTTTCCTATTTCATCAGTTTCTCCAAAGGAATAGGGCTGAGTCCAGATCAGTTCTGTTTATGAGGGTGAAAAGATTTTGGTGTTCTGACTAAAAATTGCACATGGAATCTGCCACCTGGGTCTCCCTTCCATGTTCATCTTGTATTTTTATGCGCATTGTTCCTGGAGTTCAATCTAATAGGTCAGCCCCTGTAAGCAGTGAAGAAATTTGACCAGGTCAAGTGTTTTGTGGCTCTGGTGCCCATCTTGGTACAGTGCTGCGGAGAGGCTGACCTTGACTTGCTGCATGGATGGTCGGCAAGGACAATGTGCCCCAAATCCTGGCCTTCTTGCGTTTAGAATGTGCCAAGGCTCCTCTGCACACCCTTTCTGTTGAGAGAAAGAGAATATTTGAGTAAAGCAGTATTGTCTATGACAAAATCCTAGGATATGGTGTGGTTTTTCATAATTACCAGAATCTACAAGACAGTTGGATATAGAAAAAAGCACAATCAAACCAAACCAAAATAACACAAAAACTCAAAACTTTGCAGACATAATCACATTCGTAACGCATTTTGTTCTATTGGCTTATTTCCCAAATCACTTGGAGTTAATACTTTTCTGATTTATAATTCAGATTCCTGAGTCCCCTGGAGATACTGTTAGTCAGTTTTTGTGGCATATCTTAGTCCTGCCTAGACTTCAGGATGGCAGTATAGTTTAGTGGCTTAGAGCATAGGCTTTGAAATAAAAATCTGGGTATAAGTCTTGGATCTGGTACCCACTAGCTGTATGACTTTTAAGTTCATTAAGCCCTTCAGTTTTCCTCAACTGCAAAAAGCAGAGAATAATAATATCTTCAGGGCTGTTATGAGGATGGAATTATATATATACATATACATACACATACACATATACACTCATGTTTATGTGTGTGTGTATATATATACTGTTTGATATGTACTCTATGTTTAAAGTGCTGGTATATAGAATATGCTCAATAAATGACAGCTATATTGTTGTTGTAAACTGCTCCTGCATTTACTGGCCTTGGTGTTGGATATTGTTTATTTTAATTATATTGGCTTAAGGGAGGGAGCCCAAGTCTAAGATCAAAAATTTTTTTGAGAAAGCCCTCTATACTCTACTTCTGTCTTGTAGAGTAATGAAGCCTCTGAAATGTCCTCCAACAAAGAAGCCTATTCAAATTCTTACATGCTGAATAGTCTCAAACTTATTTTACCACTAAAATAAAGGTTTTCCCCAGTAATACCTATTAAATCTTGTAAATCTCCTGCTCTGCAAAGACAGCAATTGCACATTAGGAGATACTGATGTAGTAGAGATAGCCATGGTCTTGAATATAGAAATTTGTAGTTGAATCCTCATTCTACACTTCCTGGCTCGGAGACTCTAGCAAAGCACTGAATTTGTCTAGCTTTCACTTATCAGTTAAGACTATTCTCAAATGTTATCACCTCCAAGACCATCAACCTCCAGATGACTAGGTAAGAAATTTCTGTATGTGCACATGATCTCTGCTGTGCAGATCCTCACTGGAACCTGAGGCAAGAGGAAAAACCAGTAATACTGATCCTCTCTTCATTTAAAGTTTTGATATTTTGTTCAATATGGATTTTTATATTAATTTGCAGTTTAAAAGTATTACATTGACATATTATTAATCTGTTTACTGAGTTTTTTGGTTGCCCCTTAACATTTTGCACCCATGGTGTGCTCCTCATTTCCTGCCTTAGTCCTGGCCCTGCTCATACTACGATCGTTTATTTATCTATACATCTACTCAAATAGACCAAAATCTCCTTGAGGGTCGGGACTATGCCTAATTAACTTCTGTGTCTAAGGTATTAGTTCAGTACTGGCACAAAATCAGCTTTCAGGAAGTGTGCCTCAGCCTGGCATGCTTTTCCCCTAGATACTTGTTCCTTCACTCCCTCCATGTTTCTGCTCATCATCAGAAAGGGCTGTCCTGGTCAATTTTGTAAAATAGCCTCCCCCTCACCACCATTTCAGTATTTTTCCCTTAGGTTGTTTAATTTTTCTTCATAGCACTCATCAGGATCTGATACTGTACTGTTGTCTCCCTGATGCACCATAGTTGAGCAGGGCCTTGGTCTGTTTGTTTTCATTTCTGCATCCCCAGTGCCTAGAATAAATATTAGTCAAGTAAAAGACTTATTGAATGAATGAATGAGTGAATGAATGAATGAAAAAAGAAAGAGGGAAGGAAGGAAACAAATGTATGACATTAATGCAGGATATTAAAACTAGGGTGGTATATGGGGATTCTGTATTTTATGCATGATTTTTCTGTGAACCTACAACTCCTCTAATAAAAAATATTAGAAATAAAGAGCAAATAATTTCTTTTTTTTCTTTCATTGCCTCATCTGGCAAATGTGACTAATGCAACCTACCTTACCTGTTGTGAGGATTAAATAAGATTGTGTATGTGCAGGCACTTAAGATAGTGCTTTGTCCATTGGTGGCATTCAAAAAATGTTAGATAAATGGGAATCTAGCTGAATATGAATGAAAGAAAGTAACTCCTCTGGGAGTTTTCCAGGATTAATGTGCCAGAGTTTTCTAATACCACAAAGAAAATGCTATGCACCATGGTGTCATTCATTGAGATGGTATTTTTATAAGCAAAATGTTAATGAAGCAACAGCTATACACACACACACACACACATATTTACAGAGAGAGAGCAGCAGAGAGAGAACTTGTGTGTGTATTCAATAGGAGAGTGAGATAATGGTTTTTAAGTCTCCTGGTCCCACATGTTGTATCACAGAATCGTGGGAAGACCTTGGATAATAGAGTCCTGGCATCTGGGCTTGAATTCTGGCTCTGCCCCTGACTATGCCACTCTGTCACTGACTATGGGTGATCTCAGATAAACCACCATCTTTTTGAGCCTTTCTTTGTAGAAGATATCACAAATACATGTATCTCAGATTTTATATAAGAATCTCATGTCCTCATCATGTAAAACATAGTAAATGATAAATAAATATTAGCTGCTGCTGTTCTTTTTGTAACTGTTACCACTATTACTATACACACTACCAAGTCACATCTGGGAATTTCTAAGCCACATTATAAGGATAAAATTCTACCCACCATTCATTTCCCTCATACACTTAAAGCAGATCTCCAAGCCCAAAGGGAAGCTGGAACCAGGACAAATTGAATTAGCTGATTGTTCCCACTGTTAGAACCCAGAGGCTGCTGTTGCCATCAATAAGCTGTCTTTTGGGTTCTGCAACTCTGAGGTACACATCACCTTAGGGTTCTCTTGATACCTTAGGGAGGTTGCAACACAGTCTTACAAATATTTAGAGTGTCCCTTAGCTAACAAGCAGGTTGTTGTCTTGCATGTGAAGAATTGAAAATGATCCACTTTGCCAGTCTGTTGATGCTCCATTTATGTTTCCTATCTATGTGTTTTCTGAAGTTTTCATTTTCCCTTACTTATGGATAGGATTGCTACAGCCAACATGTATGGAGATAGTAAGCTGTTTTGTGTAAATCAATCTTTCCTATCAAGCTGAGAATGTGTCAAGAAATAGTGTAGAGTGTGACCGTCTCGGCGCTCCCTTGGAAGAGGTTGTCATAAGATGAAGGCACCCTGCCCACAAAGCAGAGTCCATGGAGCTTTTCTCTCGAAAGTGAATCATGTACCTTTAAGGATATTTAAAGATTGCACTGCTAAAAAAGTTTATTTGTTTATGCTCTGTTTTCCTGATGACTTCATTAATAGAGCTAACAGTCTCCCTTGGGTGCTCCTCCTTGTCCAACTCGGCCACCATTCTTTTACCATTCTTTCATTTCTTTTGGAGATATCATTGCAAACTGTGTGTGTGTGTGTGTGTGTGTGTGTATTTCAGTAAACACTGGAAAGAAAAGATAGCCCCTTAAAATAAAATTGCTGGAAACATACCTCCTTAAAAGAAACTGAGATAACAGATTTCATTAAAACTGTGCTTAATGGAATTGAAGGGAACTCTATCATTAAGATGTGTTTGCAGAAGGTAAGTAGAAAGTGATTTTAATTATTGAATGTTTCTAAATATATCCACCCACTTCTCCCCAACCAAGTAATGCAGAACTGTAGTTCCAGGCTAAACTATATAATATCACTGAAGGGCAATAAGAGACATTTGACTTACTGTGATTTGTCAAGGTCATTCCTTAATTAACCAAAGCAGAGAAATATCTAGCATTTTCTACTTGTTTAATGAAATAATGTTTGAAAAGTTACAATGATGATTCTTTCCCCAATATTTTCTGCTAAACTTACCATGTTCCCTTTTCAGGCAGTAGTGGAGTTTTCATTTTCCTTTACTTATGGATAGGATTGCCACAGCCAACATGTGTATAAATAGACAATGCTCACGTTTTCAGTTTCAGAATAGATTTTTAAAACTCAAGGCACAGATAACTTACAAATAGTTTTGGGGATTTTGCTTTCCAGGTGTTAGTTCTGCTTTCTGTGAAGTGAGCCCCAGGAGACAGGAAGTCCCATAGAGAAGCCAATGTGGCCAGCATGGCTTGGGGTAGTTGGCTAGAATGTGCCCAGGTATATGTGGGCAGCTTCAGAGTGTTCCCACTTCTTCACGGTGTGGAGTGCAAGCACGGAATATTTGCCTGTGTGGTCCACAGTAGTATGGATATGGCCCAAGAGCTTGGAGCTGGAGACTTCATAGTTGGAACAAGGAGTATGATGGTGGGCCCCAGATGTGAACATGGCATGTCTTAGTGAATGGCTTGCCAAAGCATGATCTGGTTTATTAAGCCCCCATGTAAAAAGGAAGTCCTTATCACAGGATTGTGTGATAATTGTAAGCATCTTTCAGGAAGTGATAGAAGGAGATTACATAAATTAATATGGTAGAACTTTGAATGCTTGATGTGAGGATTTTGCCTTGGTACATTTGACAACTAGGAATAATTGCAATTTCTCTGGAAGGGGAGTGACAAGACAGAAAATTCTTAAATTGGAAGAATGTAGAGAATATTAGGAGTTAACAAAGCTTTGCAGATACTTAAGGGTAAGGACTGAGTCTTATTCATCTTTAAACCACTAGTGCCTAGGGCCTGGCACAAGGTCTGACACACAATTAGTACTCAATAAATGTTTGTTGAATGAGAAAAAGAAAAAGCTTCTATCTTTTTTGGTATCTTCATCAAAATCCAAAAGGAGTCCAGAAATTTAGGACAAATTTGAGAAAGGTTTTTCTGGCGGGAAATTGTTGTCCCATGAAATAGAAACTGAGAGAAGATGTACAGCATCTTGGGAGGTCTCTAAGGTTTATACTTGTTCTAGCCTAAACGTCAAAGGTGATTTTGTAAACTTTTCAACTCTTAAGATGTATATGACTTGGTCAAATATATTATGCAGATGAAGAGTGCTAAAAAAAAAAAAAGAAACTTTGTAAATCATCAAAACAGCAATGAGGATTATCTTAATTTGGGGGCCATTGCTTTTCTTTACTGAAATGTTAGTGAGAACCAGTGCACTCCTCTTTTTTCCTAGTTAGAAAGAATGGATTGAGAAAAGAACCATTATTCTTCTGTATACTCTAAGCTGGAAATTCCAGGAGAAAAAGACCCTTCTCTGACTTTTCTCCCTGGCAATTGATGGTTTATGTTCTTGGCTGTTGGAAGGAACAAACAAGTGAGTAGGCATATGGAAATCAAAGAGCAGAATGTAGCTGAGACCAGCCCTCATTCAACATTTTACAAAAACGGCCCACTTTTCAGAAGGAGATGGCAAATCCTATTCCATTATCTTATTTGTGTCCCATTCCCCAGCATTTCTCTGAGGTTTGTCCCAGGTTACCCTCATTTTTTGGGCACAAGTTGGCTCTCATGGTGCCGCCTCAGCCTGCTGTATGCTGCCAAATGGTATTTCCAGTTTGTATTTCCTTCTTATCTTGCTATTAGAGGCAGATCTAGCCTTCTGTTGAATTTTTTTAACTTTGTCGGAAATTGAGCAGATGGATTGAATTCCTAATTTTCTTTAAAAATGTGCCAAGCACTTTTTCCTTTGTTCCTTTTTCCCCTTGACCAATTCTTTGTGGCTCTGTATTTTCCCTCTTTAAAGGTATCTCACTGATTAATCTTGTCTCTCTGTGTTCCAGGCATCTCATTGATAGCTAAGTTCTCTAGAATCTACTCCCCTTCTGTTTTGGAATGTTATCCACTTCATTTCGCATGCCTAGTATATATATGTGTGCACACAACTATTACCACTGAAAAAAATGGAAATCGTGTTAAACTGCTAAAATATAATTTACCCGGCTTGTGATTTCTGAAGTAAAAGAGATTGGAAAAACACGTTTATCTACTATTTTATTGAGTACTAACTATGAACCAGTTACTTCAAAAAGTGTTTAAGATATATTACTTCTTAATAGTCCTGTTTTGCATAATAGCGGTGGTGAGCCTGTCAGAAATGGGCTGGCCCAAGATCAGACAGCTGCTAAGCATAGAGCCGGGAGTCAAATTAGTCTTTGCTTTTAATTGAAACACCATTGGTTTTGTAATCTGAAAGACTTGATTTGAGTTCCTCCTTTTAGTGGGTGGTGACACGGGGGGACAGTTGCTTGCTTAAATTTTAGTTTCTTTGTATGTAAAGTGGGGGTGATTGCTTTTAATTACTTTTGATTGCTCTGTGAATTAAAAGCAATAAAGTCCTAGCACAGGGCCTGGCACAGTAATTTGAGGAGCTGCCAATTATTTTTATATTGAAGTTATTTTTATTGATGATATAACACATCTTGGACAGAAAAGTAAACCGTCCTAAGTTCAGACATAAATTACCATATGTTACTAGATCTGTGTCCTTTACCAAGCCTATAACTAGAGCCAGCTCTTAAATTGTTGACAATATGGTCCTCTCCTGACATGTGCAATCCCATTTTCCAGCCCTGTGGCCAGAAAGTTTATTTGGAGACCTTATGGCTTTACTCCCTTTTCTTAGAGGCATTGTTTGTCTGGTCAGCAGCTACATACACAATTTAATGCCAAACTTTCTTTTCCTGTCAGCACACCTGTCTGAAGCCTTCGTCCTAGATTAAAGTGATCTATTTTAAGTCCTTAGCAGGATCCTTTGGATTAAAGGTCAGGCGTCCACATCTGCAGCTCTTGCCTTCCTTCTGCAGCTGCCTGTGCAAACAGCAGTGGGACACTGCCTTGTCTGCCTTTTCCCTCCTGCCTTTCTTGCTGTCAGTCAGGTGTTAAAGCCTTACCTTGGCTGGGTGCATAATACTACCTTTGGCACATGTTTTAGGATTTGAAATGCAGGCTCTCCAGACCCAAAACTGATAACATGAAAAAAGCAATAATAATGAACAACATGAACAAGCAGCCAGTGACCTTTCACTGTGTAACACATGGCATATGTGGTATTTTACACTTAACACATTCCTCTTTCTTGCTGTGTGGAGAGTTGTTTATCTTTTTGTTTTCTTTAAATCATGCTTTCTTAACCTTGTTTCCAGGAAGCAGAATCAAGGAGGGCTATAAAAACTTGATGGTACAGGGGTGCTGGTAGTTACCTGTATCTTACAACTTTTAAAAATCAATTTAATGTATATTGAACAAATATTTGAATGCCTGTGATATGCCTGATATAACTCGCTTGGCACTTGATGTGACTCAGCCAAACAGAAAAGGTCCAGCAAGTTGTGGGTGGAAAGGCAGTTTAGAGAGTTAAAAAGGATGCCCACTTCAGCCCAACGGGATGCCAACTTCCGGTTCTGATACAACCAAGAAGCGCCACTTCCCACAAAATCCTAGCAACCTCTGTGTCCAAAGAACATGAGGCAGCTGGACAGATAAGGCCTTGAGAGGGGGTTAGGACAGAAAGGCATTCAGCAAATGGTGTTGATGAGAAGCAGTCTCCTTAGCAGTGTAATTGATTTGTGCTGCTGATTTAAAACCTGAATTTTAAGCACTTGCAAGAGACAGAGAAATAGTTTTGAAATTAGTAATCTGGTGTTTGATACAATGAAACAACATCCTGGTGTGGTTTTTAGAGGGATAAGAACAGAGAAGACATGGAAAAAAACATCAGGAATCTTAATCCAACTGAGCAGATATCATTCTTAGGTACATTGGCCCACAGGGTCAATACCTTCTCATTAAGAAGGAGTTAGCAGTTGACACCAGAATCTTACTATATGGAAATTGAATTGTGTTACGGTTATTTTATTGTAAAAAAA
This sequence comes from Chaetophractus vellerosus, assembly GCA_004027955.1. Classification (NCBI taxonomy): domain Eukaryota; kingdom Metazoa; phylum Chordata; class Mammalia; order Cingulata; family Chlamyphoridae; genus Chaetophractus; species Chaetophractus vellerosus. The sequence goes on from PVKH010024555.1 coordinate 8,705, forward strand.
CAAAAACAAAAACAAAACACCCAAAACCCAGAAGCACTCCTCTGGGTTTTGTGATAGCTGCTTGGAATAGGTGACCTGTGCAGTTAAGGGCCCACGGAAGACAATACCAGAAATGCAGCAAGGCTTACAGAATGTGGTTTAACAAAGTGGACTTCTATTTTCTATGCCATCCATTACAATAGCATTAGGAAAGATATGAAAGATAAAACCGCTTCCCTGGAAGAGCTTACAATCTATAAGTAATATATACGCATGCTAAAAACAAAGCAAAAATAACAATAACATAACCTATACTGTAGAAAAACAGTCCCACCACTACTAACTTCTACACAATCTCTTTTCATTGTTTCTATTTTTTTTTTCTAGGAGTTAATAGAAATGCTGAAAAATATACATATGCCACTATGTCTTTATTGATAAATTTCCTTCTAGCAAATTTGATAATTGTATTATTGAGTTTGTTTTTCTACTGTCTACTTTTATAACAAAGTAAATTACTTAAGTCTGTATTTTTCTATTCCATCATATATATATTTTTTCATGTCTTTCTAGGTATAGGGTTGTATCATATATATTTTTTCATTAGAGAAGTTGTGAGCTTACAAAACAATCATGCATCATGTGCAGAATCCCATACATCTGCCTCCACCAATACCTTACACTGTTGTGGAACCTTTGTACAGATTATGAAAGACCGTCATCAGCCAAGGACCACTAACTGTGGTCCTTAGCTTGTATTTGGTATATTTTTCCATATACCCCTTATTATTAGCACCATGCATTAGTATTGTATATTTGTTATAGTTCATGAGAGATCACTCTTATATTTCTACTGTTAACCTCAGTCCATCCTCCACCACATGCTTACTGTGTTATACAGCCCCATGCCTTGTACAATCCATCCAAAGTGTATACTCAGTGGCTCTCACTTTCACCACAGAATTGTGCAGTCATTGCTTCAGTAAATTTTTTAATGTTTTCCTTACTTCAATAGAAAAAATACCCTTCTATTAGGGACTTATATCTGGCTTATTTCACTTAGCATAATGTCCTCAAGGTTCATCCATGTTATCGTATATGCCCCAATTTCATTTCTTCTTATAGCACCATAGTATTCCACTATACATTTATACCACATTTTGTTTATCCATACATTGGTTGATGGACCCTTGAGGTGTTTCCACCTCTTGGCAATTGTGAATAACGCTGCTTTGAACAGTGGTGTGCAAATGTCTGTTTGCCTCACTGTTTTCAGTTCTTCTGGATATATGCCTAGGAGAGGGATTGCCAGATCATATGGCAGTTCTGTATTTAGCCTCTTGAGGAACTGCCAAACTGTCTTCCACAGAGGCTGCACCATTCTACCTTCCCACCAATAGTGAAGGAGTGTTGCTATTTCTCCATATCCTCTCCAGCACTTGTGGTTTTCTGCTTTTCAATTATGGCCATTCTGTGAGGTGTGAAATGATATCTTATTGTAGTTTTGATTTGCATTTCCCTAATAGCTAGTGATACTGAACGTTTTTTCTTGTTTTTTTTTTTTTGCATTTTATTTACTCTTTGGGAAAATGTCTATTAAAGTCTTTTGCCCTTTTTTTAATAGGATTGTCTGCTCTTTTGTTGTTGAGTTGTTTGATCTCTTTATATAGCATGGAAATCAAACCCTTATCAGATATGGGGTTTATAAATATTTTCTCCCATTGAGTGAGCTGCCTTTTCACCTTCTTGACAAAGTACTTTGTAGCAAAAGTGTTTAAGTGTAAGGAGGTCCCATTTATTCATTTTTACTTTCATTGCTCATGCTTTCAGTGTAAGGTTTAAGAAACCACCACCTATCAGCTGGTCTTGAAGATGTTTCCCCACATTTTCTTCTAGGAGTTTTATGGTTCTAATTTTCATATTTGGGTCTTTGATCCATTTAGAGTTACTTTTTAAAATAAGGTTTGAGATAAGGATCCCTTTTTCTTTCTTTTAGATTATGGATATACAGTTCTCCCTGTACCACTTGTTGAATAGACTATTCCGCCCCATTTGTGTGGGCTTGACAGCCTTATCAAAAATCACTTGACTATAGATGTAAGGGTCTATTTCTGAACCATCAAATCTGTTCCATTGGTCTATATGTCTTATTTTATGCCAGTACCATGTGGTTTTTACCACTGTAGCTAGGCAATATGATTTAAAGTCGGGACATAAGAATCCTCCAGCTTTGTTTTTCCTTTTAAGATGTTCCTGGCTATTCCGAGTCCCTTACCCTTCCAAATAAATATGATAATTGACTTTTCCATTTCTTTAAAAAACACTGTTGGAATTTTGATCACGATTGAATTGAATTGTATCTGCAAATAAATTTGTATAGAATTGATATCTTAATGATATTTTGTCTTATAATCCATGAACAAGGAATGTCCTTGAATTTATTTAGGTCTTCTTTGATTTGTTTTAGCAATGCATTGTAGTTTTCTCAATACAAGTGTTTATGTACTTGGTTAAGTTTATTCCTAAATATTTGATTCTACTAGTCACTATTGTAAATGGAGTTTTTCCCTGACTTCTTCCTCAGATGGTTCATTACCAGTGTATAGAAACACTACTGATTTTTGCATATTAATCTTGTACCCTACCACCCTGCTGAACTCATTTATTAGCTTTAGTATCTTTGTTGTGGATTTTTGGGGGACTTTCTAGGTATAGGTTTGTATCATCTATGAATAGCCAAAGTTTTACTTCTTCCTTTCTGATTTGGGTACCTTTTATTTCTTTTCCTAGCCTGATTGCTCTAGCTAGAGCCTCTAGCACTATATTGAATAACAGTGGTGACAGTGGACATCCTTGTTTTGTTCCAGATCTCAATGGGAAAGCTTTCATTCTTTCACCTACTTCGTAGAATTCGCCTCTGAAGCAACCTGGTCCAAGGGTTTTCATTTTGGAGAGCATTTTCATGATTTTTCAATTCTTTACTTATGATTGGTTTGTTGAGGTCTTCTGTTTCTTCTAGGGTCAGTATATGTTGTTCGTATGTTACTAGGAATTTTTCCATTTCATCTACATTGTGTAGTTTGTTGGCATATAGTTGTTCATCATATCCTCTTATAACCTCTTTTATTTCTGTTTTAGCTCTTTAGTAATGTCCCCATTTTCATTTCTGATTTGATTTGCATTTTCTCTCTTTTTTTCTTTGTCAGTCTTGCTGAGGGTTTGCCAGTTTTGTTAATCTTCTCAAAGAACCAACTTTTAGTTTTGTTAATTCTCTCTATTTTCTTTTGTTCTCAATTTAGTTTATTTCTGCTCTGATCCTTGTTATGTCATTCTTTCTGCTTGCTTTGAGAATAGTTTGCTGTTCTTTTTTTTTTGTTAGTCCAACAGTCTATTCCATGTGGGCCAAAATCGGCTGCAGTTGCCTGGAGAGGGTGAGGGAGCACTGTCCCACCTGCCTTGTCAGTGGTGGGGATGGAGCCACAGGAGTGCCCAACAATCTAGTCTGTGCAGGCTGAAAAAGTTGCCCAGAGAGGCTGAGGAAACACCATTCCCCCTCCTCTTCTGTCAGGGGATGGAACCACAGGCATCCAACAATCTAGTCCATATGGACCAAAAGTGACCACAGTTGCCCGGAGAGGCTGTTGCATGATCCCTCAGTTACCTCCCTGCCAGAGGCAGGGTTAGAGTCTAGGCTAGGGCAGCAATCCAACTTGGGTGGAAAGAAGCTGGTCCCTACCATCACTTTGATTTTCAATCAGCCTTGTTTCCTCTCATGCCAGAGGTGGAGTTAAAATGGAGGCTACTGGCCTCTTTCTGGCTTGGACAGGTTCAAACTTTAGCTCTTCTTAGGATTAGACTTCATCCAGCTGAATTTACTAATCAGTAGCTGAAGTCGGTGCCTGACCATCTCTTCCTCCCCTGTATTTGAAAAATAGAGCTTCCTGCTCCATCCATGAAATAGCTCCGGAGTTGTCTTGTGCCTTCAACAAGGTTTGGCCACCAGCCTCTGTGGCCTAGAGTACTCTATTCATGAATCTTCACTGCAGATGGGAAGTCTCCTCCTTCCGTTCTTCCAAAGATGTTGCAGGATGCTCTTGTGATCACCTGGGCCCCCAAACAGGTGATTTAGATAGCTCTGGGTGATTACTAACTGCCCTGTAGGATGAGCTGACTCTTGGACCTCTTTATTCTGCCACCATCTTGCCCCTCCTTCCTGTTCCATTAACTTTTGATAGAATCTTCATTTCTCTCATTGCTTCCTTCCTGCCTCCTCCATCTCTTGCCAAATCCATTGGCTGAGCTAGAGCTTTTAGTGTATAGCCTGATAAATTTTACTTCTGTTGTCAGGAGACTTTAAAGTCTTCCATGCTTTGTATGCAAATTATTTAAATGACAATACAAAGTTCTTTACAATGAAGTGCAATATGGGTGGTCCAGGTTACTTAGGTATTTTGCCAGTTCTATGACCCGAGATATCAATAAAGGTAAGAGAGATGGGGAACCATTATTGAAGACAGTAGGGTGTGATCTCTGTCTTGAGAGATGCAGTATACTGAGATGGTCAGAGGGGGGTGAAGGTGTGTAACTATCGTGAAAACAATATATGCAAAATGAGTCGTGTGTAGTCAGATGACAGAAAAGTGAGAAGGCTATATGGAGAAAATGATTTTTTGGAGTAAAATGGTGGACAACTTGGAAAGGTAGTTCAGAACCAGATGGTTGCTCTTGAGCCTCAGGCTGGCTGTTTCCCCAAAGTTGTAGCTTACACTTTTCCTGCCTACACTTCTGCTCTCTCTTTCGGTGACCTTTCTATCTGGTATCAGCCCACATAGCTCTATTAAAATTGCTCTCAAAGTCTACTAGAAACTCCTTCATCCATAGGAGAAGTCAGATAATTTTATCCTCTTCACAGAACCTTT
>PVKH010024556.1:0-13609 GCA_004027955.1 Chaetophractus vellerosus
TGAAAAGGAATGCACAGAAACTTCTATAAATTGGATTATGATTTTACTTTTCTCAACTCTTAAGATGCTCTGTTGGAAAAATAAGTCTTGCAGTCTTTCTCCTATTCTCTCATCCATCTCTTCAACAAAGACTGCCTACTGTGTGCACTGTGGATGAAATTATGTAAATAAGCACGGCTAAATATTTTTGTAAAAAGTCATACAATTTAACATTAGTCATCAAAGTGAAGAGTCCCAAGACTGACCTTTGAAACACCAAGCCCTCTATAGACTCAGGGAGCCCAAGTGTCTACAAAATCTTCCTGGGAGGTTTTAAATTATCTCCTCCTATTCCAGGCTGGGTGATTTGTGTGGTGCTGTGTTGTGAGACAGATTCAGGCTATGAAAGGCAGCAAAGAATCATAAATATGTAAATAAAGTAGTAAATGATTTTAAATATAGGATCCCAGTATACCTCCACTTTAGACAATAAAGGAGGAAGGAACAATAGGTAATGAGATTGGGAGAATGAATGTTTTAGGAAGATGGAGTTATATAAAAGCTATACATTTAAAAAACAAGAAAGAAAGAAAGGGAACCCCTACCTCACACTATATACAGAAATTAACTCCGAATGGATCAAAGGCCTAAATGTAAGAACTGAAACTATAAAATTCCTAGAGGAAAATATAGGGAAGTATCTTTAGGACCTTGTGTTAGTCCATGGTTTCTCAGACTTTACACTCAAAGCACAAGCAATAAAAGGAAAAATTGATAAATGAGACTATGATGGTTTGAAGCTATATGGATACCAGAAAATCATTTTCTTAAAGCTAATATATATATATTCATCTGAGTGTAACCTATTGTAAGTAGGGCCTTTTGATTAGGTTATTTCTGCTAAGTTGTGGCCCAGGGTGGGTCTTATTCCTCTTAGGAGTCCTTTATAAACAGGAAGGATACAGATATACATATATATGTTTTGGTAATATAGAGACAGAGACAGACAGAGAGACAGAGAGACAGAGAGAGAGAGAGAGAGAAGGAGGGAGAGAAAGAGCGAGAGAAAGTCATGGAAACCAGCAAGAAAACCAGGAGGAGAAAGGAGAGATCAGCAGATGCTACCTTGTGCCTTGCATGTGACAGAGAAATCCAGGATTGCTGGCAGCTGTTTTTCAGGAAGAAGGTATAGTCCTGATGAGACCTTGATTTGGACATTTTCATGGAAGCAATACTGTAAGCTAATAAATTGCCATTGTAAAAGCCAACCCATTTCTGGTATGTTGCTTTCAGCTGCCCAACAGACTAGAACAGGGATTTTATCAACATTTTTTTAAACTTCTGTGAATAAAAGGACTTCATCATGAAAATAAAAACTCAACCTAGAGAATGGAAGAAAAATTTTGGGATCCACATATCCAATAAGGATTTAATATCCAGAATATATAAAGAAATCCTACAACTTAATAACAAAAAGATAAAGAAGCCAATTAATAAATGGGCAAAAGTCTTGAATACACATTTTTCCAAAAAAGATATACAAATGGCTAATAATCACATGAAAAGATGTTCAACATCATTAGACATTAGGGAAATGCAAATCTAAACCACAATGAGATATCATTTCACAACCATTAGTATGGCAACTGTTTTAAAAAAAAAAAACAAAATTCTTTTTATATGCTGTTGGATTCGATTTGCAAGTATTCTGTTAAGAATTTATGCATCTATGTTCATTAGAGAGATTGGTCTGTAATTTTCTTTTCTTGTAGTATCTTCATCTGGCTTTGGTATTAGGGTGATGTTGGCTTCATAAAATGTGCTGGGTAATTTTCCCTCCTTTTCAATTTTTTGATTGGTATTAATTCTTCTTGAAATGCTTGTTAGAATTCAGCTGTGAAGTTATCTGGTCCTGGACTTGTCTCTGTTGGAAGATTTTTGATGATTGATTCCATCCCTTGGCTAGTAATTGGTTTGTTGAGTTCCTGTATTTCTTGTAGAGTCAATGTAGGTTGTTTGTGTCTTTCTAGGAATTTGTCTATTTCATCTAAGTTGTCTAACCAATACTTTTGCTTCACAACAATGCAAGGTATTTGTGGTGGGGTGATGTATGGGAGCCTATATGATGTTATACATATTTATTTTGTAAGTTCACAACTTTTACTTTACACTTATTTTTTATGTATGTTCATATATGAATGATATACTTCAATAAATTGTTTTTAAATTTTTAAAAATGCAAATATTCTCGCTGACCTGATTTTGTGATAATGAGGGTAGGCTAAACATTTGCTATATTAGAAACCATGCATGTGTCCCCAGACCCAGTTTTTCTCCCTGGTTCTGGTGAAAAACTAAGCCTGATTTATTATATGACCATCCTGTATGGGAAAAGACTGTAACTTTGGGTATCTTTGGTCAACCTTAAGAGATACAGCAGGGGGACAGATGTGGTTCGGGTGGTTCGGTGTCTGTCTCCCATATGGAGGGACCTGGGTTCGATCCCCGGGACCTCCCAGTAAAAGAAAAAAGAAAAATATAGAAGGCATGTGGGCCACCAGGCCCTGTGTGCGGGTGCGCCGCCAGGCCCTGCAAGCCATGCAGCAAATGATGATGTAACAGGAGAGTGACACAAGGGAGAGCCAAGATGAGACACACCAAAAAACCAGGAACTAAGGTGGCACAGGCAGTAGGACCCCTCTCTCCCACATCAGAGATTCTGAGGATCGAATCCCAGTGAAGACAGGAGGAGAAGGATGAGAAGAGAGGGCAGGAAACGGGCACAGAGAGTTGCCCAGTGAATGGACACAGAAACAGCAAAAATGGTGGGGGAGGGGAGGGTAAAAATGGATAAAGAAATCCTTTCAAAAAATGTATAGGGGAGGAAGATACAGACTATAGTTGGTAGTAATACTTTGATGATGCTCTTTCATGATTTGTTAACAAATGTTTCACAAAAATGCAGGGTGTTTGGGGGGGATGTGTGGGAGCCCTGTATGATGTTATGCATGTTTGTTTTGTAAGTTCATGATGTTTACTGAACACTTATGGTTTATGTATGTTCATGTATGAATGATACTTCAATAAATTGTTTAAAAAAATTAAAAAAATAAAAAACAGAAAATAAGTGTTAGGATGTGGAGAAATAGGAACATTCGTTTATCATTAGTGGGAATGTAAAATGGTACAGCAGATGTAGAGAACAGTTTGGCAGATCCTTAGAAAGTATAGAATTGCCATATGACCCAGAAACCCCACTTCTAGGTATATATTCAAAAGAATTGAAAGCAGGAACTTGAACAGATATTTGCACAATGATGTTGATAGAGGTATTATTCACAATAGCCAAAAGATGGGAGCAACCGAAGTGTCCTTCAACAGATGAATGGATAAACAAAATGTGGTGTGTGTCTGCATGTGTGTGTGTATAAATAAATAAAACAGAATATTAGTCAGCTGTAAAAAGGAATGATGTTTTAATATATATGACAACATGTATGAATCTTGAAGATATCATGCTGAGTGAAATAAGCCAGATACAAAAGGACAAACATTGTAGGACCTCACTGATATGAAATAATTAGAATAAGCACAATTCATGGAGTCAGAAACTAGAATATAGGTTATCAGGGGCTGGAGTGGGGATAGGGTTTGGGCAGTTAATCTTAATTGGTACAAAGTTTCTGTTTGGGGTGATAGAACTGTTTTGGTAATGGATGATAGTGATGGTTGCACAACATTATGAATGTAATAACACTGAATTATATATTTGAATATGGTTAAAAGATGAAATCTTAGGTTGCATATATATTATAATAATAATTTAGAAAAAAACACATAGCAGAACAGATGTGGCTCAAGCAGTTGTGTGCCCACCTACCACATGGGAGGACCCAGGTTCAGTTCCCAGTGCCTCCTGAAAAAAGAAAAACAAATTAAAAAAAAAAAAAGGAGAAAAAGAGAAACAAACAACAAGCAGAAAAAAAAACGATAAAACCAACTCAGGGAAGCCAATGTGGCTTAGTGGTTGAGTGCCAGCTACCCACATAAGAGGTCCTGGGTTCAATTCCCAGCCCTGGGTACCTCAAAAACAAACAAACAAACAAGCAAACATAGGACTGTAGAATACAACAGTGAAAAATATAAACTATAGGCTATAGTGTAGTATAATTATAATAATACTGTTTCATCAATTGTAAGAAAGGTACCATACTAATGCAAAATGTTAAAAATAAAGGATAACTCTGCATGTGAGGGAGGATATATGGGAACTCTGTATTTTCTACATGATTGATTTGTAAGCCTACAACTTCTCTAATTAAAAGAATTAAAAAGATAAAGATATTAAGACTAAATAAAAAAGAATATGAAATAAAAGTGTGTGGATTTTAGGGTATTTAAAAATATATAAATTTCAAAATGAGTACTCAGTATTAATAAATAAGTTTCCTAATTAATTCAACAGCAGCATTCAGAATGACATACCATTCAGAAATATCTCTAACATTAAACACTTTCCTTCACTATTGTAATATATTGTAATATATTGTGATGTTTTTGGAGAAAAATTAAAGGCCAGAACTAATAGTCTTAGATGACCATTTCTATTTTTGTAATCTTAAACAAACCAGGATTTTGTCTAGAATAGTGAGAAAGGAAACTTCTTAAACATAACTAAAATATTCATTTAACCGTACCAAGTATGCAAATGAAATCCAAAACTGTAGAAACACATAAAGCAACCAAAAAAGGGCCTTGGGTGTCCCTTTTTATTTCAGGAAGGAGGGTGTGTCTCTAATACAGTTCTGGTAACTTTTCAAGGAGTGATCTCTCAGGGACTTTATTCTAAGCTGTACAGCAGGAGACAGTATACCCTGATGGTGTTTAAGGCTGTTCCTAACTAGCCAATGATATCTCTACTGACAGAGTAGAATGGAGGCTCTTAACCTTTTGTGTTCCACGGACTCCTCTGCCAGTCAGGTGAAAACCATGGACCTCTTACTAAGCCTACACTATACTGTATTATTTAATAAATATATCACACCTGTACCAACACATCCCCACAAGAATAATGTTTTTCTTGATTTAAATTCAAGCTCATGGACCCCTTGTTAAGAACCCCTGGAGGAGAGGAAGAAAGACAGCAGTTACCAGATTATGTAACTGAAATGTATTTCTACATAAAGAACTATTACGTCCAGGTACAGATAAGATGACTCCTAGGAGACGGATCTGTTACTTTAATCACAATATAACTTTTTTTTTTTTTTTGGCTTGTTCAAAATGCGTATTTCTGAGCCCACCCAAGACTTTTTGAGTCGATTCTCCCTGGTGGGATTACATTGACTTTACTGATAATGTTCTTCACTAAGAACCATTATTATAAAATAATGAATTTAATAGTGAACTCAATAGATAGTGACTACAGTTTATAGATTTATAACAGACCGTTGCTAGGAAAGCCTAATTCACTGTCACTATATGAGAAGAGTTCTGCTTTTAAAGGCATATCTGCATTAAACCTAAAATATAGATATCATCATACATTCTGACCCAAGTTTCTCTAATGACCAAGAGTGAGAAAGTTGAAGAAGGTTAGGCTAACTAGTCCCTGGGTATGAAACTAAATGAAACTAACAAATAGACACACAACTTTGGCTTTATTAGCCTAAACTATAATCCAGTCTCAGATACCATACAACCAAAATGTTGGTATTAGATGTACTCCATTAAGAAATTATTTTACCAATTATTATAAAGTAAAAATTTTAAAGCAACAGGTCTAGCATCATGAGAATGAAAGACTAAATAAAACCCTTCTCTTGCTGCATTTGATTCTCACCCTCCTTTAAGTTTTCTAGCTGTTACCCTGGTAACCAGCTAAGGGTAAGGACGTCAACTATGTTTCTAGACAACTTTGTTTATAGTAAAAACAACTCCTGCTTGTTAAATTGTATCTGGATTGGGGATGTACTATAAATAAATTGATAGGGACATGTGCTTTGTGGTTCCCACAGTGTGGTGACTCTGGAAACTGACATGTCTCTTCTGGGACCCTGGAAACTAAGCTATTGGAATTGTTACAAGAGATATTGGCTCCACGACCCCTGTGGAGGTTCTCATCTTTCTGCACCAAAACTGTGCCAAGTGGACTGCTACAAGGACTTCCCAGTGCTAATGAGGACTGCTTGATGTTACCCTATTGGCAGGCTATTTGTTCCTGTCTAATATCCTTTTGAGTAAACTGGTGCCAAGTTTTGTGAGTTTGATATTAAAATGTAAAAAGACCCTGTTGATCAGAGCACCAAATAATTTCAGATGTATTAATTTTATATTTATATCTAAGTGTTTTATTAGGCCTAAAAAGACTGACCCCTCTGGTAGGTGCGGGAGTATATCATTTCACGGTAACTATTAATTGTTTAATCTTACACCAAATTTACACTTAATTTTCTTCTTCACTAAACATGAATTAAAATAAATCATAAAGATTTTGTGTTTAATTATAAAACAATAAGATTATCACATCAATTTAATCATTATAAGTAATTTAAATATAATAATGCACAATGACTTTTAAAACATTATGACTCAAAATAACAGAAAACAAAGTTAACTAATGAAGTACTATTGAGTTCCAGGCATTTCTGTGACAGGAACAAATAAAAAGTTTTTAAAAATATTACATTTTCTCAGCAAAATGTCTCTTAAGTCAGAATTTCCTTTCAAATTGTCCTTCATGCTTTAAATGAAGCTTCTTCAAAAGAATCAAGTTGAAAATTTCTTTTTAACACATACAAATGTGTACTACATGCTGGAATCAAATACCTGAAGGAGTTGGAATCTTATGAATACAGCCAGGACAACAGTGGAGAGAGTCATGAACAAATACATCACAATCCACACAGAAAACATTTTGGCATACAGTACAAACATATACCTGCAATGAAAAGAAGAAAAGTGAATAAACAAAAGTAATTTCCAAAAGTTAAGTAGAGCATAGCTATAAGACATTCAAGTTGCTTTGCTCTTTAATATCCCTAGCAATTTTTCCCCACCCACCTATTTTATTACTTTGCATGTATAATATACCCCAAAAATGATGCCTTGGAAAATAGGGAATGACTTTATTTTTGAGTCCTTAAAGTCTCTGGTATTATAAGGCACTCTTAATTACTTTATTATTTTTTATTTTTTATATTTTTTTAAAGATTTATTTTATTTTATTACATATCTCCCCTCCCCTCCGTTGCGGCGACGCGCTGAGGTCGGTCACTGCGCAGGCGCGGCTTTCCCCGCTTCTGGGCGGCTTCTGCTTCTATTCACGGCCGGCTCTGCTTCAGTTTGCAGGTGGCTGGCTGCGCTCCATTCCCGGGCGACCTGCCCTACCCGTGGCGGCTTTTGCCCTGTCCGTGGCAGCTTTTTGCCCTGCCCACGGCGGCTCTGGCCCGCCCATGGCGGCTTGCCCTTCTCAAGGCAGTCTGCCCGCTAGGAGAGGTCCCCGGGAACTGAACCCGGGGCCTCCCATGTGGTATACCGGCGCCCTATCCACTGGGCTATATGGCCGGCCCCCTTTTTCAGATTCTTAAAATAGGTTTCCATCACACCACAACAGATGACCCAAGTTTTTCAATGGTGTCATAAGGAAAAATAAAAATAATTTTGCAATTTCCCAGAACAATTTAGATGAGGAAACTGAGATTCAGAGAGGTTAAGTCTCTGCCCATTTTCAACACAGTTAATAAGTAGAAAAATCTGGATTTAAACCTAGATAGATCTGACCCCGTGGCCTAAGCTCTTAACCAATTAGCAATACTGCCTCTCTAATAATTCTACTTTAAAATGACAAAGAAGGGCAGTATATTAGGCCATTGATCAGCTACCACATTGTTTAATTTAGCAGATTAATATAAAATGTAAGAATAGTGAAAATCACAAAAAGAACAGTGATGCTAGAAAAATACATTAGAAATAAGCTGAGATAAAGGGAAGGTGGAGGGATTCAATGAGGCCAAGATACTGCCTCTAAAAAATGGCCACTTCCCCTAGGTCCTGGTATCCGGAACTATGGGTCAGGAACTAGGGTCAGGACCCATGTCTAGCAGAAGTGGAGCCAGGACCCACAAAATGGGAGACAGCAATTAAAAAATAGAAAGATGAATTCTGCCTACCCTGCATCGTTATTTTAACAAGGAACTGAAAACTCATATCATACAAAAACAAAAGAATTCTGTTGACAATGTGAAACAGAAATATCTCAGTCCTACCTCTTTCTCATGCATTCGAAACAGTAAATGATCATCATGAAGACTGCTGGATTTTCTTAGGCCGAATTTGGGAGTCATCTGTCGAATAAGTATGAGTTATTTAATAATGTTTTATCCTCAGCCCAAAAGTAAACTTCTAAATGTAGGAAGCTAATACCAAAATAATAACAACACTGAGGAAAAAAGCGATTCATTCAGTTCCAAGTGACGAAGATACCTAACACATCATGCCTCGTAATGTGGACCTACATTGTTTTCTGTAAATAAGCCACTGGTTGCTTTCTAAAAAAAATACCTCTCTCTAGAAAAAGTCCAATAGAATTTTCACCTACCAGAGAAATTGGGATAGGCTTCTGTCTCAGATACCGAGGATTTTCTATCTGAAAATTTAAAAATAAAATAAAGCTTATTAATTTTGAAGTTTTAATTATTACTTGGGATATAAAAACATTTTCTATACATCTTGATATTTAGTCTGGCTTTTAGAAAGAGTATTATCTAGTTCTTTTTTCAGTGGCTTCCTGACAAAATATGAATCATAAATACCTTTGCATGCATCAATGCACCTGTATGATCCTGTCACTGCCTAAACGCACAGCCTTATCATCCATTTCTCCTCACCTCATGTTTTATACTCCCGCAATCCTGAAAGACTTCTATCACCAGAATAAGGCCTCCCTGCCCTGTGTGTTACTCTGTCCACCCCTCTGGCACCTTCAAGTCTCAATTTAATCACTCTACTCCCAAGCATATTTGATGGATGAAATCTTAAACTTATCTCCATAATAGCAACTAGTATGCAAAATCCCTTCAGAGTACCTCCCACTTTTTCAGATTCATCTACCCCCCATCAAAGCCTAAATTCAAATGGCATTAAACAACTTGTCTTACCCTTAAAGCGCTGCATTCTCTCATATCCGAGTCTCTGAAACCTGTGAAATCATTCCGCCAACTTCTTTATGTGGTTAACTTATTCAAGACTCAGTCCAGAAATCATCTCCCCTGGGGAACTTAGTTGAGTTCCCACTATGGGACATCCACCCAGGAGTACTGTGGATGTCCCTTTTATAATCCAACATCCATCTTCTCCACTAGACTGTGGCCTCTGAAAGCAGAGACCATGACTGCCTGTTCACTGCTCTATCCTCAGCATTCACCACAGGGCCTGGGATGCAGTAGTGCTCAATAAAGATTTATGGATGGATGATGGGTGGGTGGATGGGGGGGAGGGAGGGAGGAAGGGAGGAACTGTACTTGATCCCACCCGCCTATAGCTCCAAAAGTATCCTGTTCTCCTCTCTCTCACAGCCCTTACACAGTATTTGAACTGTTTACTATTATGTCTCCACATCTGCCTTTGAGCACAATGAATGCAAGGGTGATGTCTCCCCAACATTGTATTCCTGCTACCGAGCACAAGAACAGATAGTCCCCTTTCAATGAAATAGTTGTTGAATTAATATACTACGTGATAAATTCAAAACACTGCTTGCTATACCAACTATTTCACTTACAAATGAAGCAATAATTAAAAGCCATTGTCTTGAAAGGTTAATTTCTTGAAGCAAGGAAATAACACTGATCTTAAAAATCCAGGATTAACAAATCCCAGCACCAGCATAAACACACAAATTGCTACACAGATAATCTTTCAGTGTTTATAAGAATATAAATATAATACTAACCATGACTTCAATCTAGGGTAGTGGTCATTACCCTGGAATATACCATTAGGATAAACTGATAAACTCTTTTAAATATATATTACTAAGCTTCACTCTTCTAAAATTCTACTTGTGTTTTCCAAAAGCCCCAAAAGTGTTTATTATGGTTAATAATCATGGATTATGCACAATCAACATCCAATCTGACAATAAAGATGCATAAACAATCAGTTAGAGTGTAGGGGCAATGAAATAAAAATTAGAACCTATTCATGATTTTTTTAAAAGATCCTCTTGTAACAACAGACAGCATCTGAAAGATAACTAATTTTTTAAAAACTTACAAAATATTTTCTTTCACCCATAGGCTGGTTCCCATAAGATAATGGCAACTGCCTGGATTTAATTTCTCTCCCCATCCTCAAAAAAAAAAAAAAAATCAACAAATATGGCAAATAAAATAATGCTTATCCATGCCTACATCCTAACTTGAAGAAGGAGAATACTAAAAACGTCAATTAACATGTAAGTGGCCAAATATGGATTCCAAATAAGCACAGTTAGCTTCTGAGCCAAACCAAAGTCATAGCATGGGGCGGGGGGTGGGGGGGAGTACCCCAAGGTTCTAATGTTATCATGAAATATCGAGCTTGCAGAAGGAGAATGGGCCACCTAAGTGGGAAGCACAAAACACCTATTGGATCAGAGTGAGGGAGACAGAGGAGTCAAAAGGAGGGGCTTGGAAAGTTTGACAGAAAAGACAGTTTTAGGAAGGAATAACTACTGAGGTAGAAAGGGGCAACTTGGGAGGGAGGCTGTCCATGATGAAGGGGAAGAAAAAATAGCCAAAGAGAAAAAGGCCCTACAGAAACAAGATATAATCGGAGAATCGGAAGAGGACAGACCAAAGTTACAACAAAGGGTACCATTTATTAAAGAAACTACTTTAATAGTTCTGCTACTTCAGTGTGGCAAAAGAGGGGCTTCTTGAACTGAGAAAGCAAGTAAGCTACCCAAACTACCACCTACCATACAATCATCAGCTTTTTCTTATTCAAGAAAATCAAACAAATAATCATAAACAGAAAAAAAGAATCCAACATCCATTTTAAAATCACTACACAAAAAAGTAGAAAATCAAAATCAAAATCTATTAGCAAATGAAAACACTTGTTTTAAAAAGTGTTTTAGAGGAAACCAGTAATACAAAGTGTTGTAAGTCTTCCCAGCTGCTAAAACAAAAGTCATACAACAGGTCTGCTAAAGAACAGGAATTTATTGGCTCACAGTGCCAGAGGCTAGAAGCCTTGCTTCCTCCCAGGGTCAGCAACTTCTGGCTGGCCAACAATCTTTGGGGTGCCTGGCCTTCCTGTCACATGGCAATGCATATGGCAACGTCTTCTCCTTTCTCTTCTGGTTTCCATTGACTTCCAGCTTCTGGCTGCTCCCTCTGATTTCTTCTTTCTGCGTTCAATTTCCTTTGCTTTTAAGGACTTTGATCACACTGGATTAAGGCCACCCTCATTCAGTTTGTCAACTTCAAAGGTCCTATTTACAAATAGGCTCATATACATAGGACGAGGGGTTGAGACATGAACATGCCTTTGGTGGGGGAAATGAATTATTACAATGTATTAGTCAGGGTTCTCCAGAGAAACAGAACTGACAGAGTGTGTGTGTGTGTGTGTGTGTGTGTAACTATTATGAGATTTATTATAGGAATTGGCTCATGTAACCATGGGGATTAAAAAATCCGAATTCTGTAGGGCAGGCCATAAAATGACAATTCTAATGAAGATTTCAATGAATTCCCTAGGAGAAGTTGGCTGGCTGAAGTAGAGATAGAAATTCTTGCTGGCTGCAGAAATCCTCAGTTCTCCCCTTAAGGACTCCCTAAGTCTTTCTCTTGCTGAAAGCAATCTCCTTTGTCGACTGTAGATGTAATCATCCACAGATACAATCAGTTCCCTAATGATTTAAGTTCATCTACAAAATACCCTCACAGTAACAATCAGGCCAGTGATTAAAAAATATTTATTGAGAACTTCCATTCAAAAAGACCAAGATACTTAAAAGTGAACAAAAAAGTTAAGTAGACATCACACTTTTTAACTGCAATATACAATGTGCAAAGCACGACAGCAGTGGAACAATATATTCAAGAAACTCGGAAAGAAAATATGAACCAAGTATTTTACATCCAATCTAGCTTCCCTTAAAGAATCAAGGCCATGAAGCATCATTTCAAACATGTAAAAACTCAGGGGAAAAAAATCATATTACAAGTTCCACCCTGCAAAATCCACTAATGGATGAACATTTTCTCTTACCTAAGAGATAATCAAGGAAAGTTCAACTAAAGGATCAGCAGAGGTAAAGTATTTCCTGATTAAGTATTATAAGATCTGTAACTTACTTTCAAATGGTTCAGTTAAAACAAACTTCCAAAATGTATAAAAGGTGGTGTGTATAGAGGTTATCATGGCACTATCCTTTTTCTACTTGAATATTTTTGTAATAAAAATTGAAAAAAAAATGTTTTCTTTAATAATCTGCTACGACCCAAATTGGTAATTGTCTTATATATCAATAATCTACACTTCTACCTTAGAAACTACAAAAAGAAAAGCAAATTAAATCCAAAGTAAGCAGAAGAAATGATATTATAAAAATTAGAACAGAAATCAGTGAAATTGAAGACAGGAAAACAAAAGAGAAAAATCAATGAAACTAAAAGCTGGTTCTTTGAAAAGATCAATAAAATATATAAACCTCTAGCCAGGTTAACCAAAAAAGAAAAAGACACAAAATACTAATATCAGAAATGAAAAAAAGGATCATCACAACTGACCCCATGGACATGAAAAGGTTAATAAAGGAATATTATGAACAACTCCATAGCCACAAATAAGGTAGCTTAGGGGAAAGTGAAATAATTCCTTGAAAGAAAGGATCTTCCAAAACTCACACAAGGAAAATAAGTCATCTGAATAGGCTTTTATCTATTAAATAAATTAAATCAACAATTACTAACCTTCCAGAACAGAAGGCACCAGGCCCAGGTGGTTTCTATGAAAATTCAGTAAGAAAGGCAAGTCTGTGGTATTTGAACCAAGAAAACCCAGTGAAGCAATGTTGAAACCCCAATCCAGACTGCTGTAGCCATATACATAGGCGTCTTTCCACTTCCCAGTGGAAGGCTTTCTTCCCAGGAGGAAAAGGACTTCAGCATTTCTCATCCAGCCCCAGCAGTCTTCTGCTGAGACTATGTACTAGGCAAGTAGAATCAAGAGGTGGGGGCCCCCTTAATCCATCCAACCCCAATTATTGGGACATTGGCTCAACCTTGGGTATCAAATACTGAGACTACTGGGACCCCAAAAGTCCTTCTTCTGCTCATAAGGTGGTAGCTCCATGCCAGGAGAAGCAAGCAAAGAGGATCCCAAGGCTACTTTTCTCCAACAGCAGTTTCAGAGCCCTGGCTCAAAGCAGACCATAAAACTGATAGCTCCTAATCTCTTCCCCCAAGGAACTGATTTCATCTGCAACAGAGGTTAAAATTTAAACCTAAGAGCCCTCTCAACAATAGTGAAAGTTGTGGTGAGGGGAACTAAGAGAAGATTCCTGGAGTTAATGAAGATACAGCCTAGACTGTAGGGCAGTTAGGTGGCAGGAGAGGACTTGGGAAATAAGACAGCT